>CM055128.1:145501372-145718779 GCA_029206835.1 Rana muscosa
AGGGGAGTTAGAGAGAGATCTGCTGTTCCAAGTGATTAGGAACAGCGATCTTTCTCCTCCTCCAGACAGCCCAGCCCCCATACAGTTAGAAAGATTCCCAGGGAACACATCTAACCCCTTTATCGCCCCCTAGTGTGAACCCCTTCCCTGCCAGTGACATTTACACAGTAATCAGTGGATATTTTTAGCACTGAACGCTGTATAAATGTCACTGGCCCCAAAAAAGTGCCAAAAGTGTCCGATCTGTCCGCCGCAATGTCGCAGTCCCGCTACATATCGAAGAACGCCACCATTACTAGAAAAAAAAATGCCATAAATATATCCCCTATTTTGTAGACGCTATAACTTTTGTGCAAACCAACAATATAGGCTTGCTGTGATTTTTTTACCAAAAATATGTAGAAGAATACATATTGGCCTAAACTGATGAATAATTTAGTTTTTGTTTTTTTGGGATAGGTATATAGCAAAAAGTAAAAAATATATATATTTTTTTTCAAAATTGTCGCTTTTTTTGTTTATAGCGCAAAAAATAAAAACCGCAGGTGATCAAGTACCACCAAAAGAAAGCTCTATTTGTTGGAAAAATAGGATTTTTGTACTCACTGTAAAATCAGTTTCTCTGATGTCCATGGACTGACACAGCTGGATACTGAAAACGTGTGGGTATATGTCCCTGCTTGCAGGAGAAGATCTAGGCAGAATGTTTGATGTTAGAAACATACATTCTAGAACAAACCAGAGCTTAACAGCCCCGCCCAGACGGGCGGTCCCTCCGGACATTACCCTCCCACCTGCAGCCAGCAGCCTCAGTTCGTAACAAAGCAGTACAAACCTTAAAAGAAGGGTGGGTGCTGTGTCAGTCCATGGACGTCAGAAAAACGGATTTTACGGTGAGTACAAAAATCCTAATTTTCTCTTATCGTCCATGGACTGACACAGCTGGATACTGTAAACGTGTGGGACGTCCCAAAGCAGTATCAGAAGGGTGGGAGCAGTAGTAAAGGAACAACCAAAACTTCACTCCAAACAAGCAGAGCTCCTCAACGGAGGAGTTGCAACATTAAACAGCAGCCTGCAGCACTTTACGGCCAAAGGAAGCATCCGAAGATGCAGCCACATCAACCTTATAGAACTTAGAAAAGGTATGAACGGACGACCAGGTCGCCGCCTTGCACACTTGATGTCGGAAAGCCCAGGAAGCACCAATTGCCCTAGTGAAATGCGCCGTAACCGGAAAAGGAGGCGCCTGCCCCTTAATGGCATAGGCATACGCTGCAAGAACCGCAGGATTCTGGGGACAGAGTACGTCCGTGGACGCCAGTCTAGCTCTTCGAACATAGCGATGTAAGCTCTCCAGGTACGGTGATAGATCTTTCTAGAAGAAGACTTCCGTGCCCTAAGCATGGTTGAAATCACCGAATCCGACAGGCCTCGGTCCTTCAGCACCTGGCTCTCAATAGCCATGCTGTTAAAACCAGAGACTGTAAAGCAGGATGAAAGATAGGACCTTGAGACAGAAGATCCTCCCTCATGGGCAGTCGCCAAGGGACGTCCGCGATGAGACGTACCAGATCGGCATACCAATGACGCCAAGGCCAATCCGGGGCAATGAGGATCATCGGAATGCCCTCGGCCGCTACCCTGCGCAGCAGACGAGGAATCAACTGCAGTGGAGGGTAAGCGTATATCAAGCGATACTGACCCCACAGGGCCACCAGCGCGTTCCGAGGCATCCACCCAGGGGTCCCTGGTCCTGGCCACAAACCTTGACACCTTGCGATTGAGTTGAGATGCCATCAGGTCCACATCCGGTGTGCCCCACCGCCGACAAGAGTTGAAACACCTCCGGATGCAAGGACCACTCCCCCTGGTCCAAGGACTGGCGACTCAGATAGTCCGCCTGCCAGTTTTCTACGCCCGGAATGTAGCCGGCCGACACTCTTCTTTCCGCCCACTTTCGGATGTGGGCAACCTCGGATGCCGCAGCCGAGCTCCGAGTGCCCCCCTGATGGTTGACATACGCCACAGCCGTGGCGTGTCTGACTGAATTCTGATCGAGCGGCCCTGTAGTCGCTTCGACCACGCGGGAGACACAGTCTGATCGCTCGCAATTCCAGAACGTTGATTGGGAGACGAGATTCGTCCAGAGTCCAGAGGCCTTGTGCTGACAGGACTCCCCAAACTCCTCCCCAGCCCGTCAGGCTGGCGTCCGTCATGACCACGGTCCACTGGATGGGGAACGACTTCCCGGACCCACGAAGAGCCAGGGATTTCAGCCACCACGTCAGGGATGCCTTGACTGAGTGACTCACTCGGATCTGAAGATCCAATGACAACGGGGACTTGTCCCAAATAGACAAAATTCCCTTCTGCAATGCCTGAGTGTGTGATTGGGCATACAGGACCACCTCGAAGGAGGCCACCATTAGTCCCAGGACCCTCATGCAGTAACGGATTGACGACCATTTTCGGGCCGTTAGGACCCGCACTGCCGACTGAAGTGTCAGTAACTTCTCCGCGGGTAGAAACACCTTCGCTGCCGAAGTGTCCAGGATCAGACCCAGATACTCCAAATGTTGAGTCGGGACTAGCACGACTTCTGCATGTTCAGAAGCCTCCCGGAGGGTCTGGCTGACTATTGTCACATTTTCCTCCAATTCTGAGCCAGTTTCTGCTCTTAGAAGGAGGTCGTCCAGATAGCCCATGATAACAATTCTTTGCTGTCTCAGCAAAGCTAGAACCGGGGCAAGCACTTTGGTGAAAACCCGTGGTGCCGATGCTAGGCCGAAGGGAAAAGCCACGAACTGATAGTGGACTTCGCCTATGGCAAAGCGCAGAAACCTCTTTTAGTATATGTCCTGCCGAAGCGAGGACCCAAGAGGGCCGCCTGGCGGGCAGGAAGGAGAGGGAGATTTGAGGGGAAGAACCTGTTTGGGGTCATGAGTGGAACTCTATCCTGTATCCGGAGGTGACCACCTCGCACACCCACCGGTCGGAGATCCGGGAGGTCCACCAAACCGTGAACCTGCGAAGACGTCCCCCCGCCCAGAGTCGGGCAGGGGCAAAACTTCATGCGGTGGCGGGCTTGGGAGCTTGCTTGGTAGGCTTACGCACCCAGGGACGCTTGTGTCCCCCAGCCGCACTTTTTTCAGTCTGGGTGGGCTTACCTGTGGATTCTGACTGACGAAAAAAGTATTCGCCAGAAAGGAAGGGCCCGACCTGCGGAGGGGCTCCTTTCCCTTAACAGACTGAGGGAGGAAGGTGCTCTTACCCCCTGTGACATCCTTAATAATGTCATCTAGGGCAGCCCCAAACAGTCTACCGCCCTTAAAGGGCAAGTCAGCCAGGAGCTTTTTGGAAGCTAGGTCGACCGACCAACCTTTTAGCCAGGTAAGGCGACGCAGCACCACAGCAGAGATAGAGGCCCCAGATATTAAAGGGGCCGCATCCAAAGTGGCATCGCACACATAGACCAGACCCTGCAAAAGTTGATGAGCCAGGGCAATGGTCTCAGGAGGGAGATTAAGCTCCTGTACCGTCTGGTGCAAAATCTTCCTGTGAGTGTCTTGAGACACAAGTGTCGCCGCCACTATAGGGCCTAAGGCAGACCCCAATAAGGCAAATATAGTTCTACTCACCACCTCAGACCTCCTGTCAATGGGATCCTTAAATGCAGGAGTCCCTTCCATTGGGAGCGTGGTAGCCTCATTCAAACGGGCGACCGGGGGTCGACCACTGGGGGGTGAGCCCACTTCTTAACCAGGTCCTCCTCAAAGGGGTACCTTATGGCTAGGCGCCGCGGGACCGTCAAAGTCTTCTGCGGCTTATCCCAGATTTTGTCAATGAATGCATTAAAAAAAAAAGGCACATATGGAAAGACCTTTTTTTTTTTTTTTTTTAAGAGATGGCTTTAAAGGAACCAAAGGAGACCGTTTCCACCTGGGGTTCCTCAGTCTCAACATTCAGCTTGAGAGAGTGCCCCTCACAGCATCAATGAGTTCACTTACAAGCACCCTGTCAGTTACTGGTTCAGAACTGGAGTCTTCCTCACAAGGAATGTCCTGTCCAAAAACATCAAAATCCTCAGAGCTAGGGTCCTGAGCGGCAGTAGCTAGGCCCATATCTGAGACAGAGCACTCCCTTACAGGAGAATGTGTGGGGAGGGGGGCGCTTTACAGCTCCCTTGCGCTCACACACCGCTTCCATTCTGACAAGGAATGATTCCAGGACTGCCGACAACTACAGGAGTACTGCCAGTTGCCTCAGGCAAGTGTGGAGAAGCAGGTGTACAAGACTCCATATCGCCACCTTATACACTACTACAGTGAATATAAAGTCCACCCACTGGCTACGCTGAGGAGGGGATACCCGGAGGACTCACCAACCCTTAAGGACCGCTCAGTTCTGCTGAAGAAACCGCGCTGTGAAGCCTGAGGAGAGTGAAGAATCTGTGAGGAGATTCGCGCAGTGGCTTCATGAATATGGCCGCCGCCCGTAGATATAACTGCGCCATTGAACCACGGCGAGATGGCCGCCAAACGCATTATTTGAATTAAAAAAACAGCGCTAATGGCGCACACGATAAAGTCCCCACACCCCACACCAGAACACTGCTCCTCTCCCAGAGTTCATTACAGACATGAGCGCCCCCCGTCAGGCCAGAGCGACCTCCCAAGCACCCCCACACAGTACAGCACCAGTACAGGGTTCAGAGAGCAGCATAACAGGGGGAGACAGGGAGAACCCCCCATATAAAGAAACACAGCCAGCATGTACTCACCTGCATCAGGAGAGACTACTTATCCATCCCAGAGGGACTCACTGGCTTGTTTCAGACAGACGTATCACAGAGTAGTACTGCGTAGCTGTCGGCCCGGTCCACCGCGAAAGATACAGACAGGTACTGTTCAATCTTGAGAGGACCGCGGGAGCATAAAAGCAACACGGCCACCCCTGGAGTCATGGGGCATGTAGTGAACTGAGTCTCACGCACACAAGGCGAGGATCAGCACACTCGATGGTCGGACGAGGATACCAGTGTACCCAACCTGTTGCCCAGCCGACAGTTGATTGAAGGTCTCAAAAATAAAATAAAATTCCCAAAGGAATACATTTTAAAAGTAAAATTTTCCAGGAGACTGGCTCCTGAGAGAGCCACGTCTTCTCCTTCTGCTAGGCAGAAAAAAACTGAGGCTGCTGGCTGCAGGTGGGAGGGTAATGTCCAGAGGGACCTCCCCAGGGTGGGGCTGTTGAGCTCTGGTTTGTTCTAGAATGTATGTTTCTAACATCTAACATTCTGCCTAGATCCCACGTTTACAGTATCCAGCTGTGTCAGTCCATGGACGATAAGAGAAAAAGGACGTCAATTTTGCTGGGAGAACAAACGTACAAAGTCAGTTAAAGTGACGCAGTGCCGCATTGCAAAAATGGCCTGGTCATTAACCGCTTAACGACCGCCCACTGTATATATACACATCGGCAGAATGGCACTGACAGGCATAATCACGTACCTGTACGTGGCCCTTCAAATGCCTGCCGTGTGGTCGTGCGCGCCGCCGCCGCACTTGCGACCCTGCCGCCTTCCCCGTCAGTTGTGTAAACAAGCATTTCCCCGCTCTGCCTAGTGACAATGATCTCGGCTCTGTGTACTCGGAGCAAAGATCAGTGTCATGTGACACAGAGCCCAACCCCACCCTCAGTTAGAAACACAATGTAGGGCACACTTAACCCCCACAGCACCACCTAGTGGTTAACCCCTTCACTGCCAGTGTAATTTTCACAGTAACCAGTGCATTTTTATAGCACTGATCGCTGTGAAAATGACAATGGTCCCAAAAATGTGTCAAAAGTGGCCAATGTGTCCGCTATAATGTCACAGTCACGAAAAAATCACTGATCACCGCCATTACTAGTAAAAAGAAAAAAAAAAATAGGATTTTTATAACAGCTTACCTGTAAAATCCTTTTCTTGGAGTACACCACGGGACACAGAGCTAGTCATTACATAATGGGTTAAGGGTCACCAGCGGTGATTGGACACTGGCACAACCAATGGAAGACAGTTCCCCTCCATATAACCCCTCCCATCAGGGAAGTACCTCAGTTTTGTAGCAAAGCAGTAAGGTTCCCATAAGAAGGGGGGGACCTCTGTGTCCCGTGGTGTACTCCAAGAAAAGGATTTTACAGGTAAGCTGTTATAAAAATCCTATTTTCTTTATCGTACACCACGGGACACAGAGCTAGTCATTACATAATGGGACGTCCCAGAGCAATGCTCATATGAAGGGGGGGAGACACAGATCAAAACAGGCCGCTTGCGGACCAGAAGCCCTATACTGCTGCCTGCAGCACACTTCGCCCAAAGGCGGAATCCTCATGTCCTTTCCCATCTATTTGATAGAATTTGGAAAATGTATGGACTGAAGACCAAGTTGCAGCTTTACAGATCTGAGCCATCGAAGCCTGGTGGTGCACTGCCCATGAAGCACCTATCGCCCTGGTAGAGTGCGCCTTAACAGGAAAAGGAGGAGTCCTGTTCTTTAAACCATAAGCTTGAATAATTACTTGTCTAATCCACCTGGAAATGGTGGATCTTGATACCGCTTGGCCCTTCTTGGGCCCATCTGGTAAAATAAACAAAACATCTGTTTTACGTATCTGAGCGGTTGCTTGCAGATACACCTTTACCGCTCTCCCTAGATCTAGAGAGTGTAATAATTTTTCCCCCGCCGTCCGCGGGTTTGGAAAAAAGGAAGGCAGAACAATGTCTTGATTCAAGTGAAAAGCCGACACCACCTTAGGTAGAAAAGCCGGATGGGGTCGTAGTACGATTTTGTCCTTGTGACAAATTAGACAAGGCTCTTTACAAGAAAGAGCTGCTAGCTCTGATACTCTCCTAGCAGAAGCTATAGCAATCAGAAAAGCCAACTTCCTACTTAATATAATTAAAGGAATATGGCGAATAGGTTCAAAAGGTTGCTTTTGCAACACTGACAATACCAAATTCAAATCCCATGGACACAAGGGAGTCCTAACTGGAGGATTTATCCTCAGTACCCCCTTAATGAATGTCCGAACTAGGGAGTGAGATGCCAATGGTCTCTGAAAGAAGACTGATAGAGCCGATATTTGCCCTTTGATGGTGCTAAGGGCTAAATTCATATCCACTCCTAACTGGCAAAAAGCAAGAATCCTGCTTATTTCATATTTCTGAGGATTCCAACTTCTGGATTCACACCAGGAAACGTATGCTCTCCAGACTCTCTGATAGATGAGTCTGGAGGCTGGCTTTCTAGCATTAATGAGCGTAGAAAGAGCCAGACCAGAGACCCCTCTCTTTTTAAAAATGTGGGTCTCAGCAGCCAGGCCGTCAACTTTAGCCTTTGTAAGGAAGGGTGGAATACTGGACCCTGTGACAGCAGGTCGTGTCGGAGTGGAAACTTCCAGGGCCTTCCTATCGCCGTTTTTACAATCTCGGCATACCAAGGCCTCCTGGGCCAGTTTGGGGCCACTAGGATTACTGGTATTCCCTCCTCCTTGATCCTGCGAAGCAGTCTTTGTAGAAGAGGGATCGGAGGGAATGCCTAGATCAGTGAGAACTGATTCCATGGAGTTATTAGAGCGTCTGTATTATTAGAGCGTCTGTCCCGTAGGCTAGAGGATCCCTCGTTCTGGACACAAAGTTGTCCAATTTCTTGTTGAACCTGGCAGCTAGCAGGTCTACATCTGGGTTTCCCCATCTCAGACATATGGCCTGAAAGATCTCGGGGTGAAGAGACCACTCCCTGGTAGCAGCTGCTGACGACTCAGGTAGTCTGCTTGCCAATTTTCCATCCCTGGAATGAAGATTGCAGAAAGGCAAGGTACATGCTCTTCTGCCCATGCCAGGATCCGGTTCACCTCTCTTTGGGCTGCCCGACTGCGGGTGCCTCCTTGGTGATTGATGTAAGCTACTGCAGTAGCATTGTCGGATTGAACCCGAACTGGGTAGCCCTGTAACCTGTATGTCCAGGTTTTGAGGGCTAGATATACCGCCCGGATCTCTAGCACATTGATGGGCAGGATCCCCTGAGTCTTGGCCCAGGTTCCCTGGGTAGAAGCCTCCTCGAATACTGCACCCCAGTCCGATAGGCTGGTATTCCTAGATACCACCTTCCAGGCCACTGGGAGGAAGGACTTTCCCTTCCGTAAATTCCTGGCTTCTAGCCACCAATCGAAGTTGTGGCGTACTTGTGAGGACAGGCGCATGGGTATATCCAGAGCTTGGCTCTTCCTGTTCCAGGAAGCTAAAATATTGCCTTGAAGTAGTCTCGAATGAAACTGGGCGTAAGGGACCGCCTCGAAGAAGGCTACCATCTTTCCCAATAGTCTCATGCAAAGGCGAATAGACGGCCTCTTGTTTGCTTTGACCTTGTGGATCAGGTCTTTCAGAGACTGTATCTTCGGTTCTGGCAGGTATACCTCGTTTTGGGCTGTATCTATGATCATGCCCAGGTACCCTATCCTTCTTTGGGCCTGGAGAGAGGATTTTTGTAAATTTATAATCCATCCTAAATGCTCCAGGTATCCTACTGTAGTGTGTACAGCGTGACCCAATCCGTCCTTTGACTGATCTATTACTAGTAGATCGTCCAGATAGGCTGTTACCGCAATGCCCCGTGTTCTTAGGTTACTAACAGAGGAGCTAGCACCTTTGTGAACACTATGGGCGCGGTGGCTACACCAAACGGCAGAGCCACAAATTGAAAGTGGCGATCTTCTACCGCAAACCTTAGGAATCTTTGGTGAGCGGGGAGGATGGGTATGTGTAAATGTGCGTCCTTGATATCTATGGACGCCATGAATTTTCCGCCCTTTAAAGTGGCGGCCACGGATCGGATCGTTTCCATTCGAAAATGGCGATCGTTCAGGAACCGATTTAGGGATTTTAGATCCAGGATGGGTCTGACATCTCCATTTGGCTTTGGAATCACAAAGAGGTTTGAGTAAAAACCTGAACCTCGCTCTTTTTGGGGTACGTCTGTAACTACCCCTTGAGCCATTAAGTGATTCAAACCTTTGAAGAAGGATTCTCTTTTTTGTGGATCCTTGGAGAGTCTTGAACCTCGGAATTGAGAAGATGGGATCTCTCGAAATTCCAGTTTGTACCCTGAGGATATTGTGGATACTACCCAATTGTCCTGGATTTCTGACCACCAAGTTGCTCAGAACTGACAAAGCCTTCCTCCCACTCGGCCGAGCGGGGGCGCCCCTTCACTGAGAGGCTTTGGGGGCTTGCTTATTAGCTCTTGCACCCCACGGCTTCTTGTTCTTCTGAGCTTGCCCCTTGGCTTTTGTGGGCGGCTAAAACAGGCCGCCGCCACTGGTTGGAGTCAGATTTCCCGGGAGCTGGGGAGAGAGCGTTTAAAACAAGATCTCTTGTTTTTCTTTCTCTCAGGTAAAAGTCATTTTACCACTTGATCTTCTGTATATATTTTTCTAAATCTTCCCCAAATAGGCGTTCGCCATGGAACGGGAACTTGCCAACAGCTTTTTGCATGGGGTCTCCGCTGACCAATGCTCAAGCCAAAGTACTCTGCGCATCTGTACCAGCTGGAGTGTAAGGCGTGATGCCTGTATGATAGAATCTCTCATGGCATCCACTGTGAAGCATAAGGCTTTTAGGCAAATTTTTCCCAATTTCTAGCCTGCTCTGAAGGCAGTTCCTTCAGCCCCTGCTTTACCTGTTGGCTGATGACCTGACCCATACCGACTGCTGCTACTGCAGGTTGGGTAATTGAGCCGGCCAAAAGGAAGGAGGATTTCAACTTCCTCTCAGAAGGATCTTTTAAACCCTTGTACATTATCCACCGGACATGTCAGGTTTTTATTTACACAAGAAATAGCCGCAACTACCGCAGGCAGGCTCCATTTCTTAAAAAAAAAATTTTTTCCCCCATAGGATAAAGAATGTTAAACCTTTTTGGAGGTGAGAAACGCTTATCTGGATGTTGCCAGTTTGCGTATATTAGATCCTCTAGTAACGGATGAACCGGGAAGGAGCATGCACCTTGCAGGGATCTTAATGACCCTAGGGAGGAGACAGGTAATTCCGTTACCTCCGCAGAGGTTAACTTAAATGCACTGCTATAGCATTGTACCTGTGACCTTAAAATCTGGCTCCTCATCCTCTGCTGATGTAGCCTCCTCCTCCTCATCCTCCTCCCTCAGGTACTTCTGAAGGGAGGTCCAATACTGGAAGAGACCTGCTTCGCTTATTGTTCCTTTTTAGAGGACTTAGCGATTAAGGTAGCAATTTTTTCCTCCAGATTATTTAGGGCAGCTGATAAAGTGTCCTCAGTGACATATACAGGCCCAGGCTCCACTGGGGAAGCCGCCATACCTGACAGAGGTAATGGCTCATCCTGAACAGGTGCATTTAGCAACCCAGGAGAGAAAGGTACCGAGTCAGCACAGTTAGAGCCTCCTCTCAGGCGGTGGTGCTTTCTTATCTCTTTTTGTCCGTATTACTTCCCCTGGAAGGCTTACCGTTTAGACAAAATACAAGGTACCTAAATGCATATACTACCGTGTTCAGTTTAGCAAATACATTAAGTATGCAACTTTTAACACATAACTATGCATAACATGGATGTCTTCTAGGAAGTACCCAATCCAACCACATGGAGTCTTACGTCCCTGTATAGCTGCTGTGTTTCTCTGCCAAGAATAAGAGAACTAACGAGCTTGCTTGCTGCTGCAGTGCTTCTCACACTGACAGTCTTTTAAAATTGGCGCCGTTTCTGTGCCTGCGCGCGCCACGTGCCCGCGCACGCCTTCGCCCCCCCCCCCCTCCGATAAAGCGCGCTCCCGCGCGCGCGCGCGGCCCTTAGCGCTATGGCGGTGGCCATAGTGAGAGAGGACTCTCATCAGCCCTTGTTCCCACTTACCTGCATCTGCAGGTGTCTGGTCGGCCACCGAAAGGAGGATCGGGGTGCCCCAGCAAGCTCAGCAGCGGAGGTGACGAGCAGTGTACTTCGCTGAAGCCGACACTGAACAGAGTGAGGTGAGTATATTCAGCTCTTTACTCCCCCCAGTGGTGGAAAAAAAGAAGACATCCACTTTTTGAAAAAGGTCCCAACCTAGTTATGGACCTTCTAATCTCACCTTATCCACGCCGCAGGTTTTTCTGCTGAAAGATTTCAGACAGATACCAAACTTCACCCTTCACGGTGGGCTATGTGTGCCAACCTTCAGGGATATGGGTTCCTATTTAAAGGATACCTCTCCCCTGGGCCTTGTACAAGACTCTTACCAGGACTTTATAGCGAAATAGCGAAAGTGCTGGATCTTAGAGCCCAGTCCTCCGAAGAGAGACATTACAGGCGACGCCTCATGGATGAGGCCCGGATCCCATCCAGATTCAGCTCATTTGTAGGCGTCTTGGATGGATCCGAAAGCATAGCTCTTTTACCCCCAGAGGGTCTCTTTGGTAGAGCTTTCCTTTAGCACCTCCTAACGCGTCCAACACCTTTCGACACTGGCGAAAAAACTGAGGTACTTCCCTGATGGGAGGGGTTATATGGAGGGGAACTGTCTTCCATTGGTTGTGCCAGTGTCCAATCACCGCTGGTGACCCTTAACCCATTATGTAATGACTAGCTCTGTGTCCCGTGGTGTACGATAAAGAAAAAAAAAAATTAATAAAAATGCCATAAAACTATCCCCTATTTTGTAAACACTATAACTTTTGCGCAAACCAATCAATAAACGCAGATCGCCAAAAATATGTATTAGAATATGTATCGGCCTAAACTGAGGAAAAAATAATGTTTTTTTTATATATTGTTTGGGGATATTATAGCAAAAAGTAAAAAATAATAGGATTTTTGTACTCACCGTAAAATCCATTTCTCTGACGTCCATGGACTGACACAGCTGGATACTGTAAACGTGTGGGTATATGTCCCTGCTCGCAGGAGAAGAAGATCTAGGTAGAATGTTAGATGTTAAAACATTCTAGAACAAACCAGAGCTGAAAAGCCCCGCCCAGGGGGGCGGTCCCTCCGGACATTACCCTCCCACCTGCAGCTAGCAGACCTCAGTTCGTAACAAAGCAGTACAAACCTTAAAAGGAAGGGTGGGTGCTGTGTCAGTCCATGGACGTCAGAGAAATGGATTTTACGGTGAGTACAAAAATCCTATTTTCTCTTATCGTCCATGGACTGACACAGCTGGATACTGTAAAGGTGTGGGACGTCCCAAAGCAGTATCAGAAGGGTGGGAGCGGTAGCAAAGGAACAACCAAAACTTCACTCCAAACAAGCAGAGCTCCTCAACGGAGGAGTTGCGACATTAAACAGTGGCCTGCAATGCTTTGCGGCCGAAGGGAACATCCGCAGATGCAGCCACATCAACCTTATAAAATCTTGAAAAGGTATGAACTGACGAGGTCGTCGCCTTGCACACTTGTGCAACCGACGCTTGATGTCGGAAGGCCCGGGAAGCACCAATTGCCTTGGTGGAATGCGCCGCAACCGGAAAGGGAGGCGCCCGCCCCTTAAGGGCATAGGCCTGTATGACGGTCTGCCTGATCCACCTAAAGACGGTGGCAGACGACACCGCTCGGCCCTGTTTTGGACCAGACACAGATTTCCGAATGGAAACCGTAGCAGACAGGTACACTCGTAAGGCTTGTACCCATCTTAATGTATGAAGCGCAAACTCTCAGGGATGCAATGGGTGAGGACACAAGGACGGAAGAACAATGTCCTTCTTAAGGTGAAAGGCCAAGACCATCCTTAGAAAAGAAGGATGGTCGTGGGCGCAACACCAACATATCCTTATGGAGGACCAAGTAAGGCGACTTGCCGGACAAGGCCGCCAACTCAGACACCCGTCTAACCGAAGCAATGGCCACTAAGGCCAACTTCCGGGACAAGGTCAAGAGAGGAATCTCTCTGATATTCTCAAAGGGATGTTCTTGGAGAACCGAGATGCATCAAAATCAGATCCCAAGTAGGGAGAGGAGGCTTGACAGGGGGGGGGGGGGAATCACATGGCGAACCCCCTGCACAAAAAGGTGCTAATCAAGGAATGGCCCGGTAGCGGTCGTTAAAAAAGACAGCCCGGGCCGAAATCCGACCCTCAAAAAAGGTATGCAAAGCCAGCTTTTGGGTCACACCACGCTGTAAGAACAGCAAAATCCTGGGAACGGAATACATCCGAGGATGCCACTCAAGTTCCTCGCACATAGCGATGTAAGCCTTCCAGGTACGGTGAGATATCTTTCTGGAGGAAGATTCCCGTGTCAACAACATAGAAGAGATGACCGAATACGAGAGAACTCGGTCCTTCAGCACCTGGCTTTAAACAGCCATGCCATTAAAGCCAAGGACTGTAAAGCAGGATGAAGTATGGGATCACGAGACAGAAGGTCCACCCCAATAGGCCGTCGCCAGGAAAGTCTGCGACTAGCCTTAGTAGATCGGCGTACCAATGTCGCCGTTCCGGAGCACTGGAATGGCCTCAGCCCCTACTCTGCGAAGCCGGCGAGGCAACAACAGTAGCGGAGGGTAAGCATATATATCAGATGATACTGCCCCCACGGGCTTCCAACGCGTCTGACGCGTCCGCCCAGGGGTCCCTGGACCTGACCACGATCTTGCCACCTTGCGAGTGAGTCGAGAGGCCACAAGGTCCACTTCCGGTGCCCCACCTCTGGTAAAGAAGGTGGAAACACCTCCGGATGCAAGGACCCTTTGCCTGCAATGCACACGGCCGACAGGACCGTCTTGCAGCGAGATGTATGAAAATCCCAAAGAGACTCCGCAATGTATCGGAGAAGGGAGGCCCCAGTGTACAGGGTGCCTCAAATTTTGGCCAATAAAGGCAACTTGACGGAACTTCCCTAGAAACTCGGTCAGAGGACTAGTACCTCAGCCTCCACAGGTGGCGCAAACCCACCCCGGGCACAGAGACCCTAAAGGCTAAAGCAGTTGTAGTGCACCTGCTAGACGACTGATGGATGAAGCAGAGGCTTTTGCCCAGTCATTGAGCTATAAAAAATGCCAGAGACGCAGCCACTAACGGGCGTAATGCTAACCCCAACCTGGCGAACACAGTCCAAGCCAGCGCTTCTGATCACCACTGAAAGCAGGTGGAAAGTGATACCCCTGAAACCAGGGATCCTTGTGACAATGCTCCATCCAGCAGCTACCCATGGATAGGTGCCGATTGACGCAATACATAGTATAAACTATGTGTTTGCACAAACGCACAAATGGAGAGTGTGGGAGGAAACCCACCCAGCCACAAAGAGCATAATACCACCACATACGGCGTATGTCAGGGCTTGACAAATTTGCTTGGAATCTAGGAGCCAGCTAAAAAAGTTAGGAGCCAGGAACGCGCCCCATCCCACCGAGCTTGCGCGCAGAAGCGAACGCATACGTGAGTAGCGCCCGCATATAAGAGCGGTGTTCAAACCACACGTGAGGTATCGCCGCGATCGGTAGAGCGAGAGCAATAATTCTAGCCCTAGACCTTCTCTGTAACTCAAAACATGCAACCTGTAGAATTTTTAAACGTCGCCTATGGAGATTTTAAAGGGTAAAAGTTAGTCGCCATTCCACGAGCGGACGCAATTTTGAAGCGTGACATGTTGGGTATCAATTTACTCAGCGTAACATTAGCTTTCACAATATAAAAAAAAATTGGGCTAACTTTACTGTTGTCTTATTTTTTTTATTTAAAAAAAAGTGTATTTTTTCCCAAAAAAGTGCGCTTGTAAGACCGCTGCGCAAATACGGTGTGACAGAAAGTATTGCAATGACCGCCATTTTATTCTCTAGGGTGTTAGAATAAAAAAAAATATATATATATATATATATATATATATATATATATATATATATATATAATGTTTGGGGGTTCTAATTAGAGGGAAGGAGATGGCAGGGAAAACAGACAGGGAAACTCCATTAGCATTGCTGGTTGTCATACCAACTGCCACCACAAGATGGCGCTAGTTCACAGAAGGAAGCATAGGCCTGCAGAAAGCCGCGGCCTCAATTACCGGCCGGCGTGGCCCGACGCTATCCCGCGGCGCGGAGGGGGGGCACGGAGACACAGGATACCCCAGCTGTGCTGCCCCAGGCGCCAGGTCGCTAATTCTAGTCGCAATGGCGACCTGGCGCCCTGGGTTTGTCGAGCCCTGGCGTATGTAGTTTAGTATTTGTGGATAAACCTATTAAACACGTATATACTGTGCCAGCGACGAAGGCGCGCACATCATCGGGGCCTGGACGTAAACCAGCCATGCAGATTGCGTACACAACCGTGTAGGCATGTTAGCCTGCGAATAAACAAATTGCACATGTTTATACTGTGCATAGCGCTGAGAATGCGCACACCATTGGAACGCAGGGGAGAAACCTGAGCACCCGGATGAAACCCATGCAGACTGCATGCGCATACCGTGTATGGTATTATAGTATGTGTGCTAAACATTTTGCACAAGCCCATGTGTGCATAGCACCGAAGGCGCGCACACTGTTGGCGCGTGGGAGGAACCGAAGTACCCCACGCATACACAGAGAATGCAATACCTACAACTACTGTGAATGTATTTAGTGTAGTGTATAAACATAATGTGTATGTTTACATTGTGTATTGCACCAAAGGCATGCATGTCATGTAGCATGGGCGGAAACCCACGCAGAGTGCAAAGACATACCGGGTAGGTATGTTAGTATGTGGATGTCCAATCGCACAAATTTAGACTGTGCATAGCGCCGAAGCGCCCATACCAATGGAGTGTGGGAGGAAACCGGAGTACCCGGAGGAAAACCACACAGACTGCCTACACATACCGTGTAGGTATTATAGCATGCGTGATAAACATTGAACATGTTTAACTGTGCAGAAGGCCAAAGGCGCACATACCGTCAGCGCGTGGGAGGATACCGTGTAGGAATGATAGCATGTGAATGAACATATTGCACATGTTTATGCTGTGCATTTCCATTGGAGCGTGGGGGGAAACCGGAGTACCCGGAGGAACCCCACGCAAACAGTATACCCATACTGTAAACATGTATAATATGTGCAATAAACATATTGAACATGTCTATACTGTGCAGAGAGCCGAAGCGCACATACCATGAGAGTGCGGGAGGACACCGGAGCCCCCGCCAACCCAGAGAGTATAATACATACATACATATACTGTGAATGTATCTGGAGTCGTGCATAAACATATTTTGTACGTTTATATCATGTATGGCACTGAAACACAGCATTGGAACGTGGGGACAGCCATGCAGACACAGAGACCAATAACACATACATACACTGTGAATGTATGCAGTGTAGAGGTATAGGATGAGTTAAATTATGGCGCAGAGGCGCATAATCTTCTCTATCATTCCAACCTGCTTGACTGTGCTGCCGAAGCAGCATGCAGGTAACAGGTAACCTCTGATCCTCAGACCGTGTGTCTGTCAGAGCTCAAACCATTCCCCAGGAAATGGTGGGAAATGTTACCTCAGGTATCACACATAAGGCTCACAGGGACTACAGACATAAATGAATAAAGTCCTCCCTCATCCATGCTGCTCTTGAGGCAGTGTGAGGAAAACAGTGAGGAAACTGTGTACAGGTCCTTCTCAAAAAATTAGCATATTGTGATAAAGTTCATTATTTTCTGTAATGTACTGATAAACATTAGACTTTCATATATTTTAGATTCATTACACACAACTGAAGTAGTTCAAGCCTTTTCTTGTTTTAATATTGATGATTTTGGCATACAGCTCATGAAAACCCAAAAATCCTATCTCAAAAAATTAGCATATTTCATCCGACCAATAAAAGAAAAGTGTTTTTAATACAAAAAAAGTCAACCTTCAAATAATTATGTTCAGTTATGCACTCAATACTTGGTCGGGAATCCTTTTGCAGAAATGACTGCTTCAATGCGGCGTGGCATGGAGGCAACCAGCCTGTGGCACTGCTGAGGTGTTATGGAGGCCCAGGATGCTTCGATAGCGGCCTTAAGCTCATCCAGAGTGTTGGGTCTTGCGTCTCTCAACTTTCTCTTCCCAATATCCCACAGATTCTCTATGGGGTTCAGGTCAGGAGAGTTGGCAGGCCAATTGAGCACAGTAATACCATGGTCAGTAAACCATTTACCAGTGGTTTTGGCACTGTGAGCAGGTGCCAGGTCGTGCTGAAAAATGAAATCTTCATCTCCATAAAGCTTTTCAGCAGATGGAAGCATGAAGTGCTCCAAAATCTCCTGATAGCTAGCTGCATTGACCCTGCCCTTGATAAAACACAGTGGACCAACACCAGCAGCTGACATGGCACCCCAGACCATCACTGACTGTGGGTACTTGACACTGGACTTCAGGCATTTTGGCATTCCCCCTCCCCAGTCTTCCTCCAGACTCTGGCACCTTGATTTCCGAATGACATGCAAAATTTGCTTTCATCCGAAAAAAGTACTTTGGACCACTGAGCAACAGTCCAGTGCTGCTTCTCTGTAGCCCAGGTCAGGCGCTTCTGCCGCTGTTTCTGGTTCAAAAGTGGCTTGACCTGGGGAATGCGGCACCTGTAGCCCATTTCCTGCACACGCCTGTTCACGGTGGCTCTGGATGTTTCTACTCCAGACTCAGTCCACTGCTTCCGCAGGTCCTCCAAGGTCTGGAATCGGTCCTTCGCCACAATCTTCTTCAGGGTCCGGTCACCTCTTCTCGTTGTGCAGCGTTTTCTGCCACACTTTTTCCTTCCCACAGACTTCCCACTGAGGTGCCTTGATACAGCACTCTGGGAACAGCCTATTCGTTCAGAAATTTCTTTCTGTGTCTTACCCTCTTGCTTGAGGGTGTCAATGATGGCCTTCTGGACAGCAGTCAGGTCGGCAGTCTTACCCATGATTGCGGTTTTGAGTAATGAACCAGGCTGGGAGTTTTTAAAAGCCTCAGGAATCTTTTGCAGGTGTTTAGAGTTAATTAGTTGATTCAGATGATTAGGTTAATAGCTCGTTTAGAGAACCTTTTCATGATATGCTAATTTTTTGAGATAGGAATTTTGGGTTTTCATGAGCTGTATGCCAAAATCATCAATATTAAAACAAGAAAAGGCTTGAACTACTTCAGTTGTGTGTAATGAATCTAAAATATATGAAAATCTAATGTTTATCAGTACATTACAGAAAATAATGAACTTTATCACAATATGCTAATTTTTTGAGAAGGACCTGTAAAAGAAAAGCTTGTCACAGCAATTCCAGCCTGCGAGGGTTTCTCACATCATCAATGAGATCACTTACAAGCACCCTGTCATTCACTGACACAGAACTGGAGTCTTCCTCACAAGGGAATGTCCTGTTCATAAACATTAAATATTCAGAGGTCGGGTCCTGAGCATAGTAGCTAGGCCCATATCTGACTCAGAGCACTCCCTCAGTAGAGATTTTTGTGGGGGGAGGGGGATTATAGCTCCTTTTGCTCGCACACCGCTTCCATTCTGACAGGAATTATTCCAGGACTGCTGACAACTGGTCCATAAGGACCGCAGGTGCAGGAAACATATGAACATGTTTAACTGTGCAGCACTGCCAGTTGCCCCAGGAAAGTGTGGAGAGCAGGTGTATCAGACTCCATAACGCCACCCTCTGAGACCTTATACACTATACAGTGAATATACAGTCCACCCACTGGCTACGCTGAGGAGGGGATACCCGGGAGGACCCACCAACCCTTAAGGACCGCTCAGTCTGTGAGGAGATTGTGAGGGGATTCGCGCCGCCGCCAGAAATAAATGCGCGGCGGCCACAAGAAAATGGCCGCCGGCCGCAGCTATAACTGCGCCACTGAACGCCAAGATGGCCACCGAGCGCGAAATTCAAAGCTCTAATGCGCGCCAATGGCGCACGCAATAATCACCTCACACACCAGAAAAAACTGCAGACATGAGCGCCCAGCCAGGCCAGAGTGACCCCCAAGCACCCCACAGCACAGCACCAGTACAGGGTGCAGAGAGCAGCATAACAGGGGGGAGACAGGGAGAAACCCCCACACACAGAAACACAGCCAGCATGTACTCACCTGCAGTAGGAGAGACAACTTACCCGTCCCTTTCAGGGACCCACTGGCTTGTTTCAGACAGACCTATCACAGAGTCGTACTGCGTAGCTGTTGGCCCGGTCCACCGCGAGAGATACAGTCAGTCAAGTACTGTTCAATCTTGAGAGGACCGCAGGAGCATGAAAGCAACCCGGCCACCCCTGGAGTCATGGGGTATGTCGTGAACTGAGTCTCACGCACACAAGGCGAGGATCAGCACGCTCGATGGTCGGACAGGGAAGACTGCGAGGATCAGCACGCTCGATGGTCGGACAGGGAAGACTACGAGGATACCAGTATACCCAACCTGTTGCCCAGCCGACAGTTGATTGAAGGTCTCAAAAATAAAATAATACAATTCCCAAAGGAATAAAATTTCAAAGTAAAATCTTCCAGGAGACTGGCTCCTGAGAGAGCCACATCTTCTGCTAGGCAGAAAAAAACTGGGGTCTGCTAGCTGCAGGTGGGAGGGTAATGTCCGGAGGGACCGCCTCCCTGGGCGGGGCTGTTCAGCTCTGGTTTGTTCTAGAATGTTTTAACATCTAACATTCTGCCTAGATCTTCTCCTGCGAGCAGGGACATATACCCACACGTTTACAGTATCCAGCTGTGTCAGTCCATGGACGATAAGAGAAATTGCATTTTTTTCAAAATTGTTGCTCTATTTTTGCTTATAGCGCAAAAAATAAAAACCGCAGATGTGATCAAATATCAAATACGCACTATTGCGCAATTGACAGTTAAAGCGATGCAGTGCCGAATCGCAAAAAGGGGCCTGGTCTTTAATCAGCCAAAATGGTCCGGGGTTTAAGTGGTTAAGGGAGAAAATCTTCCGGTCTGCAAGCGGTTAAAGTTCATTCCCAGACTGAAGTTCTACTTCCATTGCATTAAAATGTGATAAAATAAAATGACATTCAAAGCTCCACAACAGGTCTCCGTTTTTTCTAACGCACCAGAACACACTTTGCAGCCTCATGGCATGAACAGGGTGACATTGTTTTCATGTGTTGATGAATGGAGCGCATGTAAATGAGCCCTAGAGATTGCATGGTGTGTGCAGGGATGTCAGCTGTGTGTCCTCCCTGTGTACAGTATAGACTCTGCAGTGACACAAGTCACTCTTGAGGAGTCAATTGTACACCTTAATAGCAGCAAAGCTCGGTGTCTATGGGCTCCTGTGTCTATATCCCGGTAAAAATGGTTCTTCTCGTACTACATACCGTCCTATACAGGAGCTCAGCAATCAACCGACCGACTCTTCTTCCTACTTCCGGCCACACAAGGATGTGTACACAGAGGAAACCAGGACGGGAAGTGGGAGTGCGGGACACAGCGCCATCTAGAGGCACACCGCGCTCACTGTAAGCACCGGATCTATTGTACTCCTATGGAGGCTGACATTTTTATGAATGAAAGAGGATTACTTGCCACTCTATGCACTTCACATCAAATGACAGATCGGCCCTCCATAGCCCGAAAGAAAAAGGATCTGGACCACTCTTACATGATAAAATACAAATGACAGTATATATATCTATATAGATATATAGATATATAGATATATATCTATATAGATAGATAGATAGATAGATAGATAGATAAATATACATAGCTCCCAACTGTCCCTGATTTCGAGGGACTGTCCCTGATTTCGAACAATGTCCCTCTGTCCCTCATTCCTCCTCATTTGTCCCTCATTTTGGTCTAATCTATATAGTTGTATATAAAATGCACTTTTTAGTTATCAAAAAGTGTTTCCCAGCGCTAAACCTTTTATCTGATTTCTAATTTGCTGCATTTGTAAATTCCAAAAGTCAATATAAGGAAATAGTAGTGGTAAAAAAAAGCACTTGTGGGTTTAGCCAATCTTGTTTTTTGAACAATTCTCCTTTAAGTAGGTGTGGCAAGGGGTGTGCCCTATGCCTGCATACTTTTGTTGATAGGTGTCCCTCATTCCCATCTCAAAAAGTTGGGAGGTATGTATATATATAGATAGATATATATCTATATATAAATATCTATCTATATATAGATATATATAGATATATCTATATCTATATATATATATATATAGATATATATATATATATATATATATAGATATATATATATATATATATATATATATAGATATATATATATATATATATATATCCCAGTGTTTCTCAACTCCAGTCCTCAAGGCGCCCCAACAGGTCATGTTTTCAGGATTTCCCTCAGATGAAACAGCTGTGGGAATTACTAAAGCAGTTAAACTGATCAAATAACCTGTGCAAAACAATGGAGAGCCTGAAAACATGACCTGTTGGGGCGCCTTGAGGACTGGAGTTGAGAAACACTGATCTATCCGGACCTAAGTTCTATTTGTAGGAGAAAAGACTCCTGTTGCTGGACTTTTTGGAAGTGCTTTCCCAGAATACAAGAACTGTGCCCTGGTTTTTTTATTTTTTATTTGGGCTTTTCCACTCTTTGGAGTAATGGGAGCTGTTTGTTTTGTTCTCCCTTTTCTTCATGCATTAAAGACAAAGACATTGGGGTAGAATCAGAGTAGGGACACAGTCAGAAGAAGGAAGGTTGTCTGGAAGATTCAACCAAGTGTCATCACCGCGACACTGTCACCAGGTGGCAGTGTTGTGCAACGAAGTTTTTTTTTTACACTTGCACCACCTTACTCTTTGGAGCGAATGGGTCTCTCAGCTGATAGACCTATTCATTCCAAGTTACACCAATGTGTTAGGATGTTGTGTTTTCTTTTTCCCCTCTGCAGGAGATCCATCCGTCAAGGCTGCTGAGTATGGGGTGGTTCTTAGACAGTGATGGGGGGGGGGGGGGATTGTAATTATGTACATGTTCAAATGGTTTTATTGCAAAGTTCTATTATTTTATGTTCCCCTTCCCTTGAGCAGGTCTTGGCACAAATTGGGATTCAAATTTGAGGGATGGCCTCTGGGGTCTGGCTTATGTTACTGCTCCTTGGGAGACATGGGCCTGCACCAGACGCTGGGGACCAGCGTCAAACCACTAGGGGGAGAGTGTAGCGGGGGTCTAAATCTAGGGGGAGCACCTGGGTGGTAGAATGACCTGGGTTGCACCAATTGTGATAGGGTTCAGACCAATTAAGTCGTGGAGGACTCTGGTGGTGTGTTGTTCCCTTTGACCTGTGGGTGGCGCTGTTGTCCCGGGTCGAGGTAGAACCATTACCACAGTGCTGCACCTTTTTGTCCTGCTCTGGCAGTAGTACAGTGGGGCGGGGAGACCTGCTGTGTCTGCCGGGGGAGGGCATAAAAGGGGTAGACGCCCTCGCCACGAGGTCTTCTGGTTTGCTGCTATCCCGCACCCAGGCACCTTTGGCCTGGGTGCTGGCGGTCCGGAGTTCCGGCCCAGGTGCCCATGGCCTGGCCGGAACAGTGTTGGAGTCCATCCCAGGCACCTTAAGCTTGGGGTGAGGTACTGCATCGGAGGCCTGGGGCTCAGTAACTTCGACTGGGTCCCGCAAGGGCGGATTTGCTCCGAGGGTCCCTGAGGTGGATGGGGCTCGTATCTGAGGCGAGGAGGCCGGAGAGGTTACCCTTCTGAAGAGCACGGAGCAGCATCAACCCGGTGACAGAGGGGCCTCTGGTAACTCTCTTGGAGGGACATCTCCCCCTGATAGGGGCCACAACACAGCGAAGGTACTCCTGTTTCTGTTCTCTGGGGTCGCTGGTAGAGACCCTGAAGGTTTAAGTTCTTTCACAAGCTAATGGGCTTTAGCAACCGCTGGTGAAACCACAGTGGTTTAGTTTACTTATCAGGACAGTGCCAAGACCTGCTCACCCCACCGTGTTGAACTGTTTTATTGGGTCTCAACCAGTCGGCTGGAAAAGGACTGTTTATTGGAGTGTGTTAATAAACAAGTGTTGGACCTTTATCGGTGTGTGGTACTCTGGTTAATGGGAGCAAAGGGAGGTGTCAGCATAACAGACTCGGCTCTTAAAGAAGCACACCGGCCCGAGGAAAACAACAGGTACTGGCCTTCACCTCACCCGCATCAATGGGGAGGACATGGGCCGTAGCGCATCTCACTCTCACATGCAAGATACCCCTAGACCAGAGCTATCGGATAACCGATACACGAGAGAAGGGAGTGAGGCCGCTACACAAGAAATACCATTGGCTTGTTACTGCACCTTTTTGGATATAGTTAATGAGCTCCGACTGCCGGTGAAGACCATCAGGCCTGCAATGTGGACATTGCTGTCATTACTGCTTAACCGCTTGCTGACCGGCTCATGCCGATATACGTCGGCAGGATGGCACAGGTGCGCAAAACCATGTACCCGTATGCCACTCCATCATCGGCGGCGAGCGAGCACCTGCCATGCACTGCGGGAGCATGCCATGGGTCCCGCGGACTCGATGTCTGCCGGTGGCCCGTGATCATGGCACGGAGAGGCAGAACGGGTAGATGTAAACAAGGCATTTCCCTGTTCTGCCTAAAAACATGACAGGGATCTACTGTTCCCAGTGATCGGGAGCAGTGATCTCTGTCATGTTCTAGTGAGCCCATCCCCCCTACAGTTAGAACACACTGAGGGAACACACTTAACCCCTTGATCGCCCCCTAGTGTTTAACCCCTTCCTTGCCAGTGACATTTACACAGTAATCAGTGCATATTTATAGCACTCATCGCTGTATAAATGTCAATGGTCCTAAAATAGTGTCAAAAATGTCCAATCTGTCCATGGCAATGTCGCAGTCACGATAAAAATCTCAGATCGCTGCCATTACTAATAAAAAAATAATAATAATAAAAATGCCATAAATCTATCCCCTATTTTGTAGACGCTATAAATTTTGCACAAACCAATCAATATATGCTTATTGTGATTTATTTGGCCTAAACTGAAGAAGAAATTTTTTTTTTAATGTATTTTTTTGGGATATTTATTATAGCAAAAAGTAAAAAATATTGCTTTTTTTTCAAAATTGTCGCTCTTTTTTTGTTTAAAGCGCAAAAAATAAAACCCGCAGAGGTTTTATTTTTTATCAAATACCACCAAAAGAAAGCTCTATTTGTGGGAAAAAAGGGAAGTCAAATTTGTTTGGGTACAACGTTGCACGACCGTGCAATTGTCAGTTAAAGCGGCGCAGTGCCATATCACAAAAAAGGGCTTGGTCAGTAAAGGGGTAAATCTTTCCGAGGCTGAAGTGGTTAAAGAGCCCTCATATCAGTCCTATTAAACTTGATCTCTCATTAGGATTAAAGGTTAAATAGTCCTGCCTGGGTTCCCCCTTTAGAGGTTTTGACAGAATTAATGCTTAACTCTTGCTTATCCTTTCAGGTCATGTTCCAGTGGTATTCCTTTGTACATACGTGTATACTGTATAATATGCTCTTACAACCCAAATTATCTTAACTTGTGTTATTGTAGAGGAATTCCTCTGCTGAGCTAGGACTGTTATTTTTAGCAGCGCTTTACCGCTAATTTTGCGACGTTATTCGGCCGCTAGCGGCCGAAAAAGGGTTAAAAACCACCGCAAAGAGCCTGATTTCAATGGGAAGGAGCGGTATACACACCACTCCTTCCCTCGCTCCAAAGATGCGGCTAGTAGGACTTTTGGAGCGGTCCTGCTAGCGCACCGCTCCAGTGTGAGAAAAAGCAGCCGCTGTTTAGGGTCGGTTTGCAGCCGCTATTTTTAGCGCAATATCGTCTGCAAACCGCCCCAGTGTGAAAGGGGTCTTAGACATTCGTAGAGAGAGATGGAGCTCAGGTAAATAATTAGGGGGTGCTGGAGAGGCTGCTACATACAGAAGGTTTTTTATCTAATACATATGTATTAAAGCGGAGCTCCGCCGAAAAAATAAATATTAAAAGCCAGCAGCTACAAATACTGCAGCTGCTGACTTTTAATATTAGGACACTTACCTGTCCTGGAGTCCAGCGACGTCCGCAGCAGAGGACGAGCAATCGCTCGTCACTCTGCTGCCCCCACCGCCATCCTCGTGAGGGAACCAGGAAGTGAAGCCTTGCGGCTTCACTGCCCGGTTCCCTACGGCACATGCGCGAGTCGCGCTGCGCCGTTCTGACTGGTCCTCCTGTGTTCTGGGAGCCGAGTGTCTCCCAGAACACTACGGGTATTCTGCGGGAAGTGACGTGCTTCCCGCAGATTTCCCGCAGAGAGGACTCCCGGAAGTGACGTGCAAATACCTGTCTTAGACAGGTATCTGCACCCCCCTCCCCCCTGAAAGGTGTCAATTGTGACACCGGAGGGGGGGAGGGTTCCAATGAGCGGAAATTCCACTTTAGGGTGGAGCTCTGCTTTAAGATAAAAAACCCTCTTCCTTTACAACTCCTTTTAATGAAGTTCAAATGCAATAGTGTTATGACAGTGAACACATAAAATACACTGGTGCAGAATTAATATATGAATTCCACATTAACCACTTGCCGACCGCCGCATGTATATACAGTATACGTCGGCAGAATGGCACGGCTGCGCAAAGGGACGTTCCTTTGAATTTGCTGCTGCGTGGGCGCGCGCGTGCCCCCGCCGCATGCTCGGTGAGCGTGCTCGCGGGTCCGGCGGACTCGATGTCCGCCGGGTGCCGCGATCGTCTCACGGAGCTGCAGAATGGGGAGATGCGTATGTAAACTAGGCATTTCCCTGTTCTGCCTAGTGACAGGACAGTGATCCACAGTGGGCCCAGCCCTCCCACAGTTAGAATCACTCCCTAGGACACACTTAACCCCTTCATCGCCCCCTAGTGTTCAACCCCTTCCCTGCCAGTGTCATTTACACAGTAATCAGTGTATTTTTTATAGCACTGATCGCTGTATAAATGATAATGGTCGCAAAATAGTGTCAAAAGTGTCCGATGTGTCTGCCATAATGTCGCAGTCACGATAAAAATCGCAGATCGCCGCCATTACTAATAAAAAAAAATTATAAAAAAAATGCCATAAATCTATCCCTTATTTTGTAGGCGCTATAACTTTTGCGAAAACCAATCAATATACATTTATTTTTTTACCAAAAATATGTAGAAGAATACATATCGGTCTAAACTGAGAAAGAAATTCGTTTTTTTTATATATTTTTTGGGGATATTTATTATAGCAAACTTTAAAAAATATTGCTTTTTTTCAAAATTGTCGCTCTATTTTTGTTTATAGCGCAAAAAATTAAAACCGCAGAGGTGATCAAATACCACCAAAAGAAAGCTCTATTTGTGGGGAAAAAAATTTTGTTTGGGTGCAATGTCGCACGACCGCGCTATTGTCAGTTATAGCGACGCAGTGCTGTATCGCAAAAAATAACCCGGTCATTGGGCAGCCAATTCTTCCAGGGCTGAAGTGGTTAAAAGTCCAGTATAAAGTGCAAATGCTAAAAGTAAATTCAGTGAGGTAATGAGCTAAAAATAAGTCCAAGCTTCAAACGTGATATTTGCCAACCACCTTTGTCTAATCAGATGAGATCCTTGTGTATTCTTAATAAAAAATATGGTGCACTTCCACCGCTGTGCAACGCTCCCGTGCTCACAGAACTCTTACCTCATATAGAGCTAATGTAAGCCTTTGAATACTATGCTAAATGGGCTGACCAGGTACTCCAGCACTCTCCACTTCCAATAGATGAACACCCAGGATATCATGGCACTGGTCCCTTTGATTTGCCTGTGGTTCCTTTAAAGCCCTGTACACACGATCGGTTTTACCGATGAAAACAGTCCGATGGACTTTTTTCATCGGACAAACCGATCATGTATGGGCCCCATCGGTCTTTTTTCCATCGGTGTTAAAAAATAGAACATGTTTTAAATTTATCCGATGGAAAAAAAAACTATAGCAAATTACTATCGTCTGTGGGGAACTCCATCGCATAAAAAACCCACGCATGCTCAGAATCAAGTCGACGCATGCTCAGAAGCATAGAACTTAATTTTTCTTGGCTCATCGGAGTGTTTTACGTCACGGTGTTTGGGACGATCGGTTTTTTGACTGATGGTGTGTAGGCAAGACTGATGGAAGTCAGCTTCATCGGATTTCCGATGGAAAAATCCATCGGTTTAAAATCCATAGGAAATCCGATCGTGTGTACAGGGCTTAAGCCTCCAGTACATCTGCTCAGCAACCAAGGTGTCTGGTGGTCAGTGGGTCTGGCAAGAATGAGGGGTGAGCTGCCTTGGCTGGTCCGCTGGCTACAGACTCTGGCTGGAAGAAGGACGCTCTTGGTTGCTGAGCGGATGTCCTGGAGACTTAATGGGAACACAGGCGCCTTAAAGTGACCAATGCCATAGTATCCTGGGTGTGGAGAGTGCTGAAGTACCGTGCCAGCCCATTGAGTATAGTATTCAAATGCTTACATTAGCTCTATATGAGCTGAGAGTTCTGTGAACACAGGAGCATTGCACAGAGGTGGCAGTGCACCATATTGCTTATTAAGAATACACGTGGATATCATCTGATTAGACGAAGGTGGTTGGCAAATATCACGTTTGAAGCTTGGACTTATTTTCAGCATGTTTATGACCTCAATGAATTTACTATTAGCATTTGCACTTTATACTGGACTTTTAATGTGGATCTCAGGCGCACGTGCATGCTAAGCGCTGCTTGGCGCCGATGGCCCTTTAAAAGGATAGCAGCTGCACTTGTGCAGTGCTGTTTGATCTGCAGCTCCTGTGCCCTTGTTACCTGATTTCTTCAACCCTGACCTTGGTTTGCCTTGACCCTGCATAAACCTATTACTTGACCACCTGTTGCCAACCTCTGCCTGTTCATGTGACTCTGCTCCTGCCTGCTGCATTATCCTGCCTGATTACCAGTTCTGACCCAGCTTGTCTGACCCTGCTTCCGCCTGTTGTATTTTTTCTGCGTGTGTTCCTGTGTTGACCCGGCTTGTTTCACCCTGCTCCAGCTTGCTGCTGTTCCTGCATTACCAGCTCATTGGGTCACGGACCTGCACCGGCCTCCACTGTCATCCGCAGTTCCAGCCATACCTGGACTCTGGAGGGTCATCAGCCAGCCACTGTTCCAGCACTACAAGCACCCACAGGCACTCCTACCCCACTGCGCTCTGGAGACCACTGTCCCCACTCCAGTGGCTCTTGAGCCAGGGCTGTAAGAGAGGTCTCCATCTACCAAGTCAGGCTCAGAGTCAAGGTATGTAACAAATACACTGCCTATAAGCAAGGAACACTCAGAAACAAATATAATAAAAAAGAAATAACTATAAAATTAGAATAGACGTGGCTGAATCTCTGCCATTATTAAAAAGCTCCAGATCCAATTCATATGAGGACACATCTAAAGAATACCAAAAAGCCCCCTAAATTGTACACACTCCTGGATGCCGCATACCAATTCAAATAGATCTACATTTTAGTAAGAGAATAAACACCCACTATGCCTATATACTGTAAATACACTATATATTATATACTAGAAACATAGATAAATAAATAACTTAAAATATACACTTTTAAAGTAAAATCACATAACCAGACAGCAGTATATTAGGTCAAATTAAACATTCCTAATGAAGCATTTTAGATCAAATCCAATGTTTAAACCTCTAGGGGCTAACACTTTGGTCTCGTACGTAAATCCAAAAGGATTCACGTTGACTCAAAAACCTCACAAAGTTACCCCCCCCCCCCTCCCTTCCTTCAAATTTTCTAAACCTTTTCTATGCCCCAAGGCCTCTTGGGTCTTTATTATGGGCTTCCCTGAGGTGTTTTGACACACTGTGTTCTGTTTTCCCCTTTTTTATGTTGATTATGTGCTCCCTTACCCTCACCTGCATAGATCTAGACGTGCATCCCACATACTGGATAGAACATGGACACTCCAGCATATACACCACCCCTGTAGTAGAACATGAGTTGAAATCTTTTTTTGTATAAGTCCTACTCTTTTTTGATGCTATAAATGTATTTTTATTTTTATTAATAACCCTTGAGGTCTTACACACTCACTGGAACCATAAAATCCTGCTAAAAAAATAATCACCCCATTCTTTTTAACCTCCGGTTGATCTACTATCCCTAGGGCCAATCTATCCCTAAGATTAGGGGCTTTCTTGTAAACAAAGCCCCCCTAGTGTTGCTAGAGTGCTAGTGATAAGAATTTTTTGTCGTGTTAGTGTAGGTAAATTTTCAGGCTTGGCTGGCAGTCAAGCCTGTGTGTTTTTTGGGTTGGGTTGGGTGAGTGACTCAGGTAGGCTGGATGACTCATCGGCAGCTTTTCTGGTGACTCCCCCTGCTCTTTGGAAACTGGGAAAAGATTATAGAAGCAGTTGGGAGGGGTCTAGGAGAAGCTAGCTTGAGTGTTCTGAGGGCCCTGACCAATCCCCAACAGAGGGTTGGCAGGGGGCAGGCCCCCTAAAAAACTCAGGGTCAGATCAGCTGGGGTGGTAGAGTTCAGGTGGAAGCTGGAGATGGAGTGTTAGGCTGTCGTGGCCTAGGAGGGAGCTCCCCAGTCTATGGGGGGGTGACCTTGGGCCTGGGCTTGGGTGTAAACAGGACCCTCTTTAAGACACACAGATCTGTCCTGGTCAGAAGGCACAGGAGCAAGGAGAGGACAGCAGAAGAACACTATCAGGCAAGTCTCCAGGAGGAAAGGAACAGCCAAGAGGGCTGGTGAGTGACACACAGTCAGGAGGACTGGGAGGCATGCCTGAGGGGACTGGGATGGAGTGGTCTGGAATGGATGCAGAGCCAGTCAGGAGGACTGTGGTGGCACGGGCAGGAGAGAGGGGCAGCTGCAGCCAGGAGGGTTGGCAGGGTCTGAAGAGATGGTGCTGGGAGCAGTAGCCACAGATAGGACAGCTAGCACCATAGACTTCTATTTTTGCTACACCAAAGGGACCCGCCAAAGGGGCCTGAATGCAAAGGGAATTCTGCTAAGATGCAGCTGAGTCTGTATTGGATCTAAAACCTGTGCTAACTGGACCTGGCAGTAACAGTCTGCAAGCAAGCTGTGCTGGAGATAGAAGAGGAAAGAAAGTATATACTGGATGTATATAGTTCAAGTCCCTAAAGAGTTCTACTAATCAAATGGGCATCCCATATCAACCCTTCCCTATTCAAGTTAAATTCCCCTAATAAAAAACAAAAACAAACAAAGCTGCAAGGACTGCTTCTTGTCTCTGAAGTGAGTGGAAATTTGTGTGCCTAGCTGTGCAGGGTGAGAGACGACCACATACACCAGCGGCCCCTATGGGGGTAGCACTACAAAAACTTAGGAAATGGTGGTAATACTTTATCCAAAACACTGTCCTTTAATAGAATGTTTCAATATTTAAAAAAAATATTTTCCACTTTTTTACTTTGCACATTTTACTCAAGCACTATTCTAAAGTCCTCAACCTTTATTTGCAATTAACGTATTTCTATCCATTGATTTTACCTCTGCAATCTCTTTTCTAATTACCGTATATACTCAAGTATAAGCCTACCCGAATATAAGCAGAGGCACCTAATTTTACCACAAAAAACTGGGAAAACGTATTGACTCGAGTATAAGGCCTCGTACACACGACCGATTTTCTCGTCCAAAACAGTCAAGAAAAGTGCCGCGAGAGTTTTTTTGTCTAGAAAAACGTTCGTGTGTATGGTTTTACGACGAGAAACTTGACGAGAATCTCGACGAGAAAATAGAGAACCTGCTCTCTATTTTCTCGTCAGGATTCCAGATCTCCTCGTCGTGTTTCTCGTCGGCCTGTTTTGTGACGAGAAAATGGTTCGTGTGTATGCTTTTACGACTCTTCCAAAAGCGCGCATGCTCACAAGCAACTATGAGACGGGAGCGCATCTTCTGGTAAAACAAGCCTTCATAATGGAGAGAGCACATTCGTCACGCTCATAAATATTTCATCGTTTAAATGTTCTGCATTGAAATCTTCGTTAGAATGTTACATTAATCAAAACGAGTGACCTTCTTTTGCTGCTGATATTCACACAGAGTTGAGCCTTATTTTTAACCTTTTTCATGCTGCTCTTTATAAGATTTATGTGTATTATATCGTGCAAGTTTTTAGGAATAATTTAAATAGTTAGATTTTTCAAAATGATGTTAATTATAATTTCTCAATGTTTTGATAGCGATCTCCCATTTAATTTTGGAATCTATATTATTTAAATTTCACACCATGTTTTTGTGCTAATCAGATTTAGTTATTCTTTTGGGGGGGTGATATCTGTGCCTTTTATTGTCAGTCAAATGTATCTGCTTACTCCAAAGCTTGATTTTTTTTATTTAAAAATACACGTAGTCAAGTATGAACTTAAACAAAAAACACATTTATTCATGTTTATAAATTAAATAAAGAGAAGGCAGCGCTGGAGAAGCTGCTGCCATTTGTGCATCCCAGGGACCCCAGAGCACACAGCAACCCTGTGTGGACACTAAAATTGGGAGCTTGAGAAGGCCCACATTTCAGAACACAATCTGATGCTGGCCTCCCAGAGGTCAGGAACAGCAGCAGGTGAGATATATGTCCCAAGTGTGTGGTACTACAACAGGCTGCCTTCTGTCTGACCACAATGAAGCAAGGCCATCACTTCCTCTTCTTCCTGGCAACCTTCCCTGCAGCCTTTCCTGAAGCCTTTCCTGAAGCCTTTCCTGCAGCCTTCCTTCTTCGTTTGGCTGGAGGCTGGCCCACTGGAGGGGTACTCCTGTCAGGAGGAGGAGGTGGAGGTGTAGCAGAAGGGGGTGGGGCAGAAGAAGAAGGTGGAGGTGTAGCAGAAGGGGGTGGGGCAGAAGAAGAAGGTGGAGGTGTAGCAGAAGGGGGTGGGGCAGAAGGTGGAGGTGTAGCAGAAGGGGGTGGGGCAGAAGGTGTAGGTGTAGCAGAAGGGGGTGGGGCAGAAGGTGGAGGTGTAGCAGAAGGGGGTGGGGCAGAAGGTGGAGGTGTAGCAGAAGGGGGTGGGGCAGAAGGTGGAGGTGTAGCAGAAGGGGGTGGGGCAGAAGAGGAAGGTGGAGGTGGAGGTTGAGGTTGGGTCAGTTGGGCCACCTCACATATGGCGGTATTGGGGGTAATTTGCTCCATCACCCCCTTGTTGAGCAAGGTGATGAGCAGGGGCTCGCATAGGAGGCTCATCACCTTGAACTTAGCCTCCACTAGGCCGGCAATGGCCTCTTCAGGGGATGTGGGCTCCTTGAGGGTGGCATGGGCCTCTTTAATAAGGGCCATTGCTGCCTCACTGGTGGTCCTGTCCCTCCTGCCTCTTTTGTGAAGCCGGATGGGAGGCACCTGGGATCTGGTGCTTCTCCTTTGCCCTGCCACCTCCTGTCTGCCACTGGGCCCTGCCACCTCCTGGCTGCCACTGGGCCCTGCCACCTCCTGGCTGCCACTGGGCCCTTCCTCCTCCTGCCTGACAGTTTCCAGACCCTCCTCCTGGCTGATTTCATCCTGTGTATGAAAAAGGAACATAGTTTAATATGTTGGTTTAATCTTTGCATCAAACTTTGTAATCCTGATGGAAGCAATTAGAATGTAAATGCATAAATCCTTGCTTTAAATTTACCACTACATCAGCTTGACTATTTACCACACAATTAAGTGCAGAATAATGTCTACAGATCATGATTTCACTTGTGGAATACAAAATAATGTATGTTTCTCATCCTGACATATTTGGGAAACATTAATTTTATCCCAATACATTTTCAGTTAATACTATACCTGGCTCCAGATGGACAAATCAGGATCATCCAGGATGGCTGCCTCCTCTTGCTCCAGAGAAGGCTCAGGTTGGCTGCAGGGAAGTCTGGGGGGAAGAGTGGAGAGTGATGGCCTTGTCTCAATGTGGTCATCCAGGAAGGACATCCTGCTGTAGTACCACAAAATCGGGACATAAACATCATCTGCTGCTGCTCCTGACCTCTGAGAAGCCAGCACCTTAGAGCGTTCAGTCCTGTAGGTACCTCTCAAGCTCCCAATTTTAGTGTCCACTTGTTTTGCTGTGGCTGTGGGCACCTTGGTATGCACAAATGGGAGCAGCTTCTCCAGCGCTGCTTTTCTCACCCCTTTTTTTTTATGGATGGGGTTTTTGGTCTCCCACAGAGCCGGCAGCTCCCTTACCCGGTCAATAAATTCCGCCAGGAACTCTTTGTCGCTAATAAAGACATTCATATTGTATCTGCAAGTAAAATAAATTATATTTAAATAATGTGAGGCAAACAGTCTAACCTCCTTCACATCCTAGTCACCATATATATCCTCCAACAATCTCAAGACAGTATAGGCCAACAATTTTTACAAGTCACAAAATCACATACCTTCGTTCGCACGTCCGTCACTTGAACTCCTCTCTCCGCACACCGAACGTACTATAGTCACATGTGTGTTTGCTATATACACACCACGCATGCGTCAAAATTCGAACACGTCGCTCCGCACACGTCGCCCGCCCATGACGTTCTAACTTTCATCTTTTCCCCGCCCCTTCTCTTTCGGCGCGCAGACAGATATGGCGGAGTTACAGCAGGTGTCTGATAATTCCGCAACTAGCGAGGAGACAAGCCCGGAGACCGAGGACACGTCACGATCAAGGAGGAGATTCAAGACATCGAATATGTCTTTGGCGGAGATGGCGGAGATGGTGGACATCTTGGTCAAGGCTGATTATGATGCCAAGCATGGGCCGTATAGCAAACCAAATAGAAGGAAGGCCAAAATCCTCACTAAAGTTGTGAAGAGTCTGAGGGCGAAGTTCGGGGTGAAACGCTCAAATGAGCAGCTCAGAAAGAGGTGGTCAGACCTCAAACTGAGGGAGCCAGACCAGTTGAGGATCATAAAGAGGATGCTCGCTAAAAGTAAGTAAAATGACGACGTTTCTGCTATTAATCTTTTTAGAAACTGACATTTATTTATTTTTTTCTCATATTGGACTCCCTTCCAAAATGTAATATTTTGAACTAGGTTGGGCACAGTAATCGCTCGTTACGTTACCGACACTTCGTTCGGCCACTATCCGCGGTTTTGGCTTATTTAAGAGCCACAAAAGTAATTAGACATCTGCCATTTTTGATCAAGTATTGTGGATAATATTTAAGTCTAGATGATGTGTTTGTAAGGAGAATGAAATGCAAACTTTTATCAGTGTAAAGGAGAGGACACTCAGCAGCTGCTTCCACATCTGTACTTTGGAGCACTATAGTGTGGGCCAACAGACCCGCCTTTTTTGGGTGTCCCACACAGGTGCATCAGAGTTTATTTGTGGTGCCTCCATGTCCAAAAAATTACATCCAAATGTGAATACTAAACATATTTGGGGTCATAAATAATGCATTCTTCTTTAAATTCCGCACAAACACACACTTGTACCCCACTTCCAAACAATTTATCCTTTTTTTAGTTTAACAAGGAGATTTACAGTGTGATAAATAGACCTTTGGTTTTATTCTCATAGGGGAGAGAAGACTGGGAGGAGGACACTCCAGGGAGCACATGCACCCCACAACTTCCAAGCAACCCCAAACTCCCAAAGATCCACAACCGAAAGATGTGCAGGAAGTTGAGGTGGAGGAAGGAGAAGTGCAGGAAGGAGAGGTGGATGACGTTGTGGATCTGGTCACCACAACAGGTCAGTATCTGACACCACAGCTTAAGGTAAGCGAGGTAGGCCTGCAGAGTTTTATTAATTTTTTTTTTTCGGTTTTTAGGGGATGTAAATGTTGTGAAGGATAGCACACGGTTCTCTGCTGACAATGCCCTCCGCCTCATCCAGCAAGTGATGGAATGTAGCACGGAACTGGACCTAATTAAACAAAGAATCCATGTGATGGAACAAACATTTAAAGACATTCTCGATGTTTTGGGGAGAATTCAATAAGCCATCCAAACACATTTGTTTTTACATGTTTGTTTTTATATTTTTTTCTAATTTTTTGAGTAACAAACCAGCCAAAAATTGAATATGCACACAGTGTGTGAACATGTGCTATCTGCCATCAGGGGATATCCATGTACGTCTTTTGTGGGTGCAACCCCTTCCTCGTATCAAAAGTCGGTGAACTGAGGAAGGGGATGCACCCCCAAAACACGTCCATTGATCACCCCTGATGGCAGATAGCACATGTTGACAATAGGGATCAGGATTGTAAACTTCCTATATGCAAAAAATAAAAAATGTGTGCATATTGAATTTTTGGCTGGGCAAGGGGTGGCAGGACCCCATATTAGGACGGGCACATAGAGACATAGTTTGTGTAAGTGAATGTCTCTGATTGCTCAGAGGTATCCAATGTTGTAATTTTAGAAATGCAAGTGATATTTTTGTATTTTCATAAGCCAAAATTTGCCGGGTTGTGGCCAGGCCAACCCCAAAGTAAAACAAAAAAAAAAAAAAAAAAGAGAATGTGCAGAGAGTAAAATATTTGACCACAAACAACGTGTAGCTTCTTTTTATAATACTCTCTAAGCTTATTTGGTTCTTTTGTAAGGTAACATAGTGAAATTGGTTGTTATTTACTAAAGTAAAATACACTTGCCACTACAAATGCACAAAGACAAACTAGGAGACAGGAAAGAACAAATAATTAAAGGTTTAAACAAGATTTTTATTGGGATACTTAGACATAGGCTGGCATAGGAATTGCCCCCCTACCCGTGAAATACTCCATGTATTTGTCCCGAACCACACGGGCATTTTGGGGGGGCAAGCCAAGACGGGCAGATTCCAGGCCCGGAAGGGGATTTGCAGGGGAAAGTCCAGCCTCTGGCAAAACTGAGGCCATATAGGAATTTGATTTTTGGCTCAGAAAGTTGTGTAGCACACAGCAGCATAACACTACATAGTTTATTTTGTAGTCCGCCAAGTGGATGGAAGTCATAAAAAGGCGGAACCGGCTGGCCATTATGCCGAAGGCATTTTCAACGACTCTTCGGGCCCTGGCCAGCCGGTAATTGAACACACTCTTCTCTGGGGTCAGGGTCCTCTGTGGAAATGGCCTCATAAGATGCCGTCCGAGTCCGAAGGCTTCATCAGCCAAGAAAACAAAGGGGAGTCCTTCAATATTCCCTGCATCCGGTGGCAATGCAAGGTCGTCACTCTGGAGACGGAGGGCAAACTCCGTCTGGATGAAGGATCCCCCATCGGACATCCGGCCATTCTTCCCTACATCAACATAGAGGAATTCATACCGTGCTGACACCACCGCCATCAGCACAATGCTATGAAACCCCTTGTAATTGTAGTAGTAGGACCCAGAACGGGGTGGCGGCACGATGTGGACGTGCTTCCCGTCTATGGCACCACCACAGTTGGGGAAGTCCCACCGCGTGGCAAACTCCGATGCCACAGTCTGCCATTCCTGTGGCGTGGAAGGAAGCTGTGGAGTGAAACAAGATGAAATAATATTAGAAAAACAAAGGCATACATTACAAGGAAATTCTATCACAAAAAATTAGAGACCAACATCAATCTAATTATACGTTTATTAAGGTGTGTAAAAAAAGTATAATGGAAGGCTCATTTATCATATTCATCACCCCCTCTGATGGGCCATTACTAAATTATTTTGGGGGGGGGGAGATGTGTTTGGCCACAGGATAGCATTGCAGTGGCAGTGCGTCCAGAGTGGGCGCTGGAGCACTGTCCCCTCTCTCCTGTGCCCATCACTCAGAACAATACATAGGTTCATGCGTTGCATGAACCTATGTATTGTCTATGCCGCACACTATTCAGGTGGATGGCCTCTTGTAAAGCGACCGACATATGAATAATTGCGGCATTTAGGGGGTTAAAATTGCAGAGCAGAAACAGGTATTAAAATAGTCTTGCAAATTACAACCTGAGGGATGTAATTGGCTTCCTCAAAGAAAAATCGGGGACGCAAGGAGGGGGGCATTCCTTGTGTAAACACTGACAGGCTGCTCTGCCAATCATGTTCACCAAGTCTGTTTAATGGTAACATGATTGGCTGATGCAACATGAAGGGAAGGAGAAGACATCAAGGACAGAAGAAGGATGGCGCTGACCACAAGAAGGTAAGTGCAGGGCTGGGGGGAAACTGGCTGCATTAGAGGGGACTAAATGGCTGCATTTGAGGGAACAAAATGGCTGCATTGGAGGGGACAACTGGGGGCGTTTATTAGGCAACAGAGCAAAAAAGGAGGAAGTTTATTTCCTAAATTGGGGTTTGAACCCCCCAACATTTGGAGCAACAGGCGCCCCTGCTGGAAAAGTTAGTGAGGGGAAATATTTAGGGAGGATAAAAAAGGGGCAATCTAAAGCTTCCAACATGCATGGGGACAAAGGGGACATTCTCAGCATATTACAATCATGGTAATTAGGGAAGGATGAAAGAAATACAATACATTAGCATACATGTAATACATAAAATGTGATGTTAAGGGAGAAAACTTACCCTAATATAGTCCTCCTGCAGGACTTGTATAATGGCAGAACAGGTGTCTGGGATTATGAGGCCCAGAGCCTGGGGGGAGATGCCTGTGGTGAACTTCAAGTCCTGAAGACTTCTCCCTGACGCCAGGTAACGCAACGTGGCGATGAGCCTCTGCTCAGCACTGATGGCTTCCCGCATAACGGTGTCCTTCCTGGTAATATAGGGGGACACCAAAGCCAACAGTTCCTGAAAAACGGGGTCAGACATCCTCAGAAAATTCCTGTAGTCCTCAGGATTATTCTCGACGATCTCCCGCAGCAGAGGCATGTGGCAGAATTGGTCCCGCTGGAGCAACCAATTCTTGGTCCATGAACTCCTCCTCACACCATTCATGGACTGGTCTTGGTCCAAAACAAGCAGACAAACACCAAGCGCACGCACAGCACGAACTCGACGACGAGAACGTCCAGGCGACATGGTTAGGAAACGGTCGTCTAATCAGAACGTACAGAACAGAACGCACTTTAGAACAGCAAGGCCTATGAATAACGAACTGAAAATCAGAAACGAACAGGCAAGAACGCACTGTAAAACAGATACGACCTTCCTAGACGCCCTGAAAGTCAAGATACGAACCCACAAACTGAACGGCAGAAAACGATCTGAAAAGTACGAAGACTGAAAAGCGCGAATCGTCTCTTCCCAAACTTTTACTTCACACGCGGTAACACGAGATCAGCAAAAGCAGCCCAAGGGGTGGCGCCAAGAAAAAAGATCTTCCCCTTTATAGTGCCGTCGTACGTGCTGGACGTGAGCGCAGAGAACCACGAGGAAATTGGGAAATGACAGTGTGTACTGTGAGGGGGTTAGCTCGGCAGCGGGTGTGTGTGACCCCCGGGATGGGCTCCCCACACAAAAACAGGCCCAGCAAACGGAGGTTGTGGTTTTCAAAATCAAAAAAAGGTGCGGTTTATTTTCTATTTACAGTGACAAAACACAGCAAAGCCAAAAGAAACATAAACAAAATAAATCCTGGTCAACTTGACCTCTGACTAAACATACAGGTTTCCTAACTAACAACTGGGATCAGCCTAGTGCTGTCCTAGTCCCTAAGTCCCTGGTTTTAAATGTCCAAGCAAATAGCCACACAGGCTTTGTCTCACCGCACAGGGGTTCACTCTCCCTAGACAGTCCACACAGGTCTGGGTCCAGGCATGAGCAAACACCTAATGAATCTGGGAGTTTTTATAGAGGCCTAAATGAGCTGACAAGCTTCAGCTGGTCTCATCAACTCCCTGTCTGCACGACGCCCCACACTCTCCCTAGAGGTATGAGTCATCCATGAGCCCACTAGCCTCAGCTGGGCTTATACAACTCTCCACCTAGTTGTATAAGTCGGCGTAAAGCCTGAATCTGGGCGAAATATATCTACCCCCCTGGATGCAACCAGGTGACTTTACCTTCCTGCTGTCACATACCCCCCCCCCTCTTGTTTTAACCTCGGGGTTGGAACACCAGCAATCAGGCATTCATGTACTCGAGACAAAGCATCCACATTCCCCATTTGAACGCCAGGGCGATGCTTTACTGTGAAGTTGAATTCCTGGAGGGCCAGGAACCACCTATTCACTCTTCTATTTGTTTCCTTGTTTTGAGCCATCCACTTTAACGGAGCGTGATCCGTAACCATGTCAAAGTGCCTACCTAGCAGGTAGTACCGAAGGGAATCTAGAGCCCACTTCACCGCTAAACACTCCTTTTCAACGGTGGCGTAATTTACCTCATGGGACTTCAACTTCCTGCTGAGGTAAATGACTGGGTGCTCTTCCCCGTTCCAGACCTGGGACAATACTGCTCCTAACCCCACATCTGACGCATCACTTTGTACGACAAAGTCTTTAGAGAAGTCGGGTGAGTACAACACTGGCTGGCTACATAAGGCTTGTTTCAAGAATTGGAATGCTGCCTCAGCCTCGGGGGTCCATTTAATCATGACCGACCCTTTCCCCTTCGTTAGGTTGGTTAGGGGCACAGCCTTAGAAGCAAAGTGGGGAATGAATCGCCGATAATACCCAGCGATTCCCAGAAAGGCTCGTACCTGCTTCTTGCTGTTGGGACGTGGCCAACTCTGGATGGCCTCGACTTTGTTGAGTTGGGGTTTTATTACTCCCCTCCCAATGGTGTACCCAAGATATTTGGCCTCCTCCTGCCCAATGGTACACTTCTTGGGGTTAGCCGTAAACCCCGCTTCCCGAACAGAGTCCAGGACTGCTTGCACTTTTGGCAGATGTGAGGCCCAATCTGTGCTATGGACAATTACGTCATCCAGGTAAGCCGCAGCATACTTCCGATGGGGCCTCAGCATCTGGTCCATTTTCCGCTGGAATGTGGCCGGCGCATTCTGTAACCCGAACGGCATTCTTTTATATTGGAACGCCCCGTCTGGGGTTACAAATGCGGTTTTCTCTTTGGCCAATTTGGCCAGGGGGATTTGCCAATACCCTTTTGTGAGGTCAAGAGTCGTCATGTATCGGGCTGTTCCCAGCCGGTCGATCAACTCATCTATACGTGGCATGGGGTAGGTGTCAAATTTTGTAACTTTGTTCAACTGACGAAAATCGTTACAAAATCGCCAGCTCCCATCCGGTTTAGGCACCAACACAATGGGACTAGACCAATCACTTTGGGACTCCTCTATCACCCCTAAGTTCAGCATTTTCTGTACTTCCTCCCGTATTGCCTCCCTTCGGGCCTCTGGGATCCGATAGGGTTTTAACTTCACCCTTTCACCGGGCGGGGTAATGATGTCATGCTCTACCCCAGATGTTTGTCCCGGCAGCTCAGAGAATACCTCCTTGTTGCGAAGCACAAACTCCTTAACCTCCTGTTGTTGGGGTTGTGACAAGGTGGCTGCTATTCCAACCTCAGGAATCACGCAACCAGTTTGAGCTGGTGACCAAGTGTCTGCGACTAGGGACTCTCTATCCCTCCAGGCTTTCAACAGATTAACGTGATAGATCTGTTCGGGCTTTCGCCTTCCTGGTTGTCTGACCTTGTAATTCACTTCGCTCACTTTTTCCATTATCTCGTAGGGGCCTTGCCATTTGGCAAGGAATTTACTTTCAACCGTAGGGACAAGTACCAGTATCCTATCCCCCGGGGAAAAGGTACGGGTCTTGGCTCCACGGTTGTACACTCTCTGCTGTGCTAACTGCGCTTGGGCCAAATGTTCCTTCACGATGGGCATTACCTGTGCAATTCGGTCTTGCATCAGGGCGACATGCTCAATCACACTCCTGTGGGGAGAACTCTCACTTTCCCAAGTTTCCTTGGCAATATCCAACAGCCCTCTTGGGTGTCTCCCATACAGTAACTCAAAGGGGGAGAATCCCGTAGAGGATTGGGGCACCTCCCTAATAGCAAACATCAGATAAGGAAGTAGACAGTCCCAATCCTTTCCATCTCTATCCACCACTTTCTTCAACATTTGTTTTAGGGTTTTGTTGAATCTTTCAACCAGCCCATCGGTTTGGGGGTGATACACAGATGTACGTAATTGCGTCACTTTGAACAATTTACACAGCTCCTTCATAACCCGGGACATAAAGGGTGTACCTTGGTCCGTAAGCAGTTCTTTACAAATACCCACCCGGCTAAACACAAGAGATAGCTCTTTGGCTATGGTTTTGGCCGAGGTATTTCGGAGAGGGATCGCTTCTGGATAACGGGTGGCATAGTCCATTATAACTAATATGTACTGGTGCCCCCTAGCGGACTTGATTATAGGACCTACCAAATCCATGGCGATCCTCTCAAACGGGACCTCAATGATGGGTAGAGGGACCAGCGGGCTACGGAAATGTGGCATCGGGGCCGACCTCTGACACACAGGGCAGGAGGAACAATAATTTTCTATGTCCTTCATCACCCCCGGCCAATAGAATCTCTGTAATACCCTCTCTCGGGTTTTCTCTGTCCCCAGATGACCTCCAAGAATGTGCCCATGGGCCAACTCCAACACCAACTTCCTGTAAGGTTTGGGCACCACAAGCTGCTCAACGGTTTCTTCTGCCCTTTTTGCCACCCGATACAGTAGGTCCTTCTCTACGCTGAAGTATGGGTAAGTGCAGGTATTATCTGGGTTCACTAACTCGCCATCTATTTTCACTACGTTTTCCCGTGCCTTTATTAGGGCGGGGTCTTTCAACTGTTCTGTGGCAAAGTTTTCCCTGTGAACCTCAAGATCAGAAAACTCCACAGACGGTAGGTTTTCGTCTGAGGAGGTGGGCTCCTCTCCAGTTTCTTGAGTCTCCCCTGCCAATACTGATAAGGGAAATTCCGGAGAGTCCTCACCACTCTCAGGGGAGTTCTGGCTATCACATTCCTGGTACATAGGGGCACCAGTGGGGGGCTCAGGATCATCCCACAGTTCCCAGAACTTCGGAAAATCCCTTCCCACAATGGCGTCATGAGGTAACTGAGATACTAAGCCCACTGGATGAGAGAGGGTACCTTTGGGGGTCTCGAAACACACTGTAGTCACTGGATACTCTCGGGTGTCCCCATGCACACAAATAACAGCTACCTTGCTATTCCCAGAGACCTCTGTTTTAACTAACTCAGCCTTTATCAGGGTCACAAGGCTACCTGAATCCAGCAATACCACAACATTTCTACCATTAACACACATTTTGCATAAATGCTTCTCAGTTCCTCGAATGGCAGTGCATGCGACTGTCGCACACAGCGACTGACGTCTGCCCGTCAGAAAGTCACACTGCATGGGTTCCTCCACAACCGGGCAATTGGCTGCAATATGTCCCGCTTGCCGGCAGCGGTAGCAAACGATCCTTCTTGCCGCCTCTTGAGCCGCTGATTTCCCAGGCTGTTCTCGCCAAACTTGGGGTAGAGCTCCCACCCTCTCACTCTCTCCACCCTCACCCCTTGGAATCCTCTTATCCGCCCCTGGGGATGGTCTGGTCTTAGGGTGGAAAGTCCGAGTGTCTCTGGAAGAGGCCGTCAGGTTCTCTGTAGCCAAGTATTTCTCCACACGATCCACAAGACCATCGGCCGTCTCTGGGTCTCCATGGCTTACCCACTTTTGGATGGCAGTAGGAAGAGCTCTCAAAAACCGATCCATTACAACACGTTCCACAATCTTTGGTGCGGACAAAGTCTCTGGCTGTAGCCACTTTCTGCTCAGGTGAATGAGATCATACATTTGAGACCTGGGGGGTTTTCCAAGCTGGAAAGTCCAGTTATGCACACGCTGAGCCCGGACAGCCTGGGTGACACCCAGCCTTGCCAATATTTCAGCTTTTAGCATCACATAGTCTTTTGCTTGGTCAGGCTCTAGGTCATAGTAAGCCTTCTGCGATTCACCAGTTAACAGAGGAGCCACCAGTCCAGCCCACTGCTCCTCAGGCCACTTTTCTCTTTCAGCAGTCCTTTCAAATGTGGTCAAAAATACCTCTGGATCATCTTCTCCAGTCATTTTTGTCAATAAACGACTCACCCCAAAGGACGCGGTATTAGTGGGACGGCTTTCCTCACTGGTCTGCGGACGTTGCTGCATTACTGCTTCCATTTGTTGTAGTCTCTGCTCTTGCTTCTGTAACAGGTCTATGAAGCGGGCCTCAGATTGCTGCTGGGCTTGTTGCTGAGCTTCCAGACTCTGTTGGTGAGCTTGCTGCTGGGCTGCAAGGCTCTGTTGATGAGCTTGCTGCTGGGCTGCGAAGTTCTGTTGTTGAGCTGCAAGGCTCTGTTGATGAGCTGCAAGGCTCTTTTGCAAACCTGCATTTGTCTGCTGTTGATTGGCATTTGCTAGAGCCAGCTGCTTCAGTATCTCCTCCATGCTGGCTTAAAAAAAAACTGCCACTGGTTCTCCACCAACTGTGAGGGGGTTAGCTCGGCAGCGGGTGTGTGTGACCCCCGGGATGGGCTCCCCACACAAAAACAGGCCCAGCAAACGGAGGTTGTGGTTTTCAAAATCAAAAAAAGGTGCGGTTTATTTTCTATTTACAGTGACAAAACACAGCAAAGCCAAAAGAAACATAAACAAAATAAATCCTGGTCAACTTGACCTCTGACTAAACATACAGGTTTCCTAACTAACAACTGGGATCAGCCTAGTGCTGTCCTAGTCCCTAAGTCCCTGGTTTTAAATGTCCAAGCAAATAGCCACACAGGCTTTGTCTCACCGCACAGGGGTTCACTCTCCCTAGACAGTCCACACAGGTCTGGGTCCAGGCATGAGCAAACACCTAATGAATCTGGGAGTTTTTATAGAGGCCTAAATGAGCTGACAAGCTTCAGCTGGTCTCATCAACTCCCTGTCTGCACGACGCCCCACACTCTCCCTAGAGGTATGAGTCATCCATGAGCCCACTAGCCTCAGCTGGGCTTATACAACTCTCCACCTAGTTGTATAAGTCGGCGTAAAGCCTGAATCTGGGCGAAATATATCTACCCCCCTGGATGCAACCAGGTGACTTTACCTTCCTGCTGTCACAGTACGCATAGAAAGCTTGACGAGAAAATCGACAAGCTTAACAAGAATCTCGTCGAAAAAAACGACGTGTTTTTTACGACGAGAAAAACGGTCGTGTGTACGAGGCCTCAGTCTAGGGTGAGAATGCAGCAGCTACTGTAAGTGGAAAAGAGGGTCAACAATGCCCATTTTCAGCCTCACTGTGCCCATAAGCAGCCTTACGGTGCCCATAAACAGCCTCACGGTACCCATAAACAGCCTCACGGTGCCCATAAGCAGCCTCACTTGTTATGGATGATATTGTGCCCATAAGCAACCTTAATATGCCCATAAGCAGCCTCACTGTGCCCATAAACAGCCTCACTGTGCCCATAAGCAGCCTCACTGTGCCCATAAGCAGCCTCACTATACCTTATCCGCCATGTCAGTATTGGTGAGGAGGGAAGGAAAGCCATATTATGCTGTAAATTGTTGACTCTGATTCACAGCAGGGCTGTGTGTATATGAAGTCCGCGCCGTCCATGCCGTTTGCGCCGTCCACTGTAACAAAGTTCCACCTCCTCCTCGTCACGGACGGACAAGGAGGAGGCGGGACGGCGTGGACTTCCTATACACACAGTGCCGCTGTGAATCAGAGGGGAAAATGTACAGCGTAATCAGGTTTCCCTCCGCATCAAAACTGACATGGCGGGAGAGGAAACCTGACTTGAGTATAAGCCGAGGGGGGCTTTTTCAGCACAAAAAAAATGTGCTGAAAAACTCGGCTTATACTCGAATATATACGGTACATCTTTATTATAACCTTTCTGGACAAACCTTTTTTCAAAGATTTCAGATTGCTGCATAAAGTCCTTCGCTGTGAAGTTTCTCCTCAATCGAACAAACTGTCCTCTCTGGATTTTACACAGCCACGATCTATAATGGCAGCTATCAATAGCTATATAGCCATTACGATCTGTAGGCTTACAATAATTTCTAGTGTACATATTCCCACTTTTAATCATCATTTCTAGATCTAAAAACACCATACTGGTACGATCGTTCTTTGAAGACAGCACTATATTTTTATCATTTTGTTTCAATCTGTCCATGAAGGTGAGGAGGCTCTTTTAATTCCCCTCCCATATCATGAACAGGTCATCTATAAGGCCGGTTTCACACTGGGGCGGTGGGGGCGGTGGCGGTATAGCGCCGTTATTTTTAGCGGCGCTATACCGTCGGGATTGCAGAGGTATTCGGCCGCTAGCGGTGCGGTTTTAACCCCTGCTAGCGGCCGAAAAAGGGTTAATACCACCCGCAAACCACGGCTACAGCCGCGGTTTGCGGGCGGTATTACCGCGGTATCCCAATCATTTCAATGGGAAGGAGCGGTGTAGGAGTGGTAAACACACCGCTCCTCTCAACGCTCCAAAGATGCGGCTAGCAGGACTTTTTTTTAAGTCCTGTTAGCGCACCGCTCCAGTGTGAAAGCCCTCGGGGCTTTCACATTGGAGACACAGGAGCCGCTGTTTAGGCTCTGTTTGCAGGCGCTATTTTTAGCAAAATAGCGCCTGCAAACCGCCCCAGTGTGAAAGGGGCCTAAATCTGTTGTAAAAAATTAACTCTTTAGGTTTATCCTTAAATACCACATCAGACTCCCACTGGCCAAAAATATATTGGCCACACTGGGAGCAAAAACAGGCTCCCATAGCCACTCCGGTAGTCTGTAAAAAATACTCCAAACACTTTGATAGAAACCTCTGATGCTTCCTAGTGAGCTCCGAACCTTCTAGTGCCCATTTTACAGACTCCATAGCTTCTGAATGCTGAATAATTGTATACAGCGAGCTCACATCCGCTGTCACCAGAAAATATGAGCTCTTAACTGGAAGCGCTTCTAAAATTTGTAATAAATGTTTTCTATCTTTCAAAAAAGCATCAGTCGAAGTAACTAGAGACTGCAAAAAAGTGTCCAAAAATTGGCCAATATGAGATGTTAAAGAGTCCACCCCCTTCACTTTTGGCCTGCCGAGGGGGTTAGAGGAATCCTTATGTATTTTAGGCAGAAAATATATCACTCGTGTACAACAAACTTATGGATTGAGATATCCAGCTTCATATTTATTGAGGATCTTCATCTTTAGACCACTCTTAATTCATTTGGACTACTCCTCCTTAAATTGAAACACTGGATTCCTATTCAACACGTCGTACGTGTTCCTATTCTTTGATAGCTTTTTCATTTCTGACTTATAGTATGTTTTTTACATCAGCACAACCCCCCCCCTCCCCCTTCCCTTATGAGCCGGTGTCCTCCTATAAATTGGATCTTGAGCTTTTTAATACTGAACAGAGGTTCGGCCACATCTATTCTAATTTTATTTTATATTTATGCATGTTTTTATATTTGTTTCTGATTGTCCCCTGCTCGTAGGCAGTGTATTTTTAAGCTTTCGGAAACTGGAGGTTACTGAGTGTCAGGAACCATGAATCAGACTGAGACAGAAGTGCAGTAAAAATCACACTATTTAATAAAATGGTAAAATGGTAAAAATAGAGCAAACGTAGTCAAAATAAGCCAGAGTTCGGTAACCAGGATGGGTAGTCAGAACAAGCCAGAGAAACAGGAGTCTAGAGATCAGCGAAGTTGGGTGCAGCAAACAGGATTAGAAAACAGAAGGAAAGTCAGCCAAGCAAAAGTCTTTTATAGGAAAACACAGCAGAGAGAGTCCAGACATGTTGACCAAGGCGAAGGCCCAGACGATCTGATCCATGCAGTTTAAATAGCTAGCAGAGCTAGCTGACGAGCAGGAAATGAAGACCAGGTGAGTCACTGTGGAAGGAAGAGTCTTTGGCAATTAACCAACAGCTGAGCACAGAGCTCTGAGAAGGACGGGCTGAGCCCAGCCCTGACACTGAGCCCGTTTACACTTTCTGCTGCCGCATGATAGACTGTGTGTTTACATGCCGCTATGGACATATACGTGGAAAGCTCAGATTGTTCGGTTCCCCACCTAATGAGAAAGCCCAATGACAGGGCACAAAACACATCTAGGAGGGAGGAGCTGAGCCTGTGACGTCACGCCGAAGTTGCGCCAAATGCAGCGGGGAGCCGGCAAATGCGGTGATGAGCCGGCATTTAGGCTGTATTTGCATTGCGCTTTTAACATTGTGATCTTGTAAGTGTAATTCTTTGTGGGGTGTTTTGAATAAAGTAGCAAAACATAGTACACTATGTCTGTGCCTTTTTGACCTGTATGACATGTGAGTGGAGCCCTTGGATTGCATCGACAAGTGGATGAAACAGTCGCCTTTTGTAAACCGAGGAAGACTGATGCCGCGTACACACGACCGCTTTTCTCGACGAGAAAAACAGCATTTTTTCTTTTCGCCGAGAAAAACGATCGTCTGTGGGCTTTATGTCGTTTTTCTCGTCGAGAAAAACGGCATAAAAAACGACGAGAAAAATTAGAACATGTTCTAAATTTTCTCGTCGTTTTTTCCAGCATTTTTTTCCGCGGCAGTTTTCCCATAGGGAAACACTGCCGCGGAGCCCACAGACGGTCGTTTTTCTCGTCAAGAGAAAAAATGACGGGAAAAACGACCGTGTGTAGGGAACCACGTTTTTCCTGTCATTATTCACGGCGGTTTTTTAACCGCCGTGAATAATGATCGTGTGTACACGGCATGAGGTGGTGAATCCTAAGCAACAGCACTAGTGGGATAATATTGATGAGTGTGTTGTGATAACATTGAGGTGAGTAGGCCGTTCACCTGGTGGTGGATGTGCACTAATGCATGGTGGTTTAAGTTAGTTGTTTGTGTAGCGCCCCTTTACTTTCAGGGGTGCTATGTACTTAAATTTAGGGGTTTGGTCTGAGCCAGTAGCCAGGCTCAGACCACTTTAATTGTTAGGACTAGCTTCTGCCTATGTAATGCAGCCCGATGTACAGTTCCCTGTGGCCTGTAGGTGGCACTGCCATCTTGGGTCAGGGTTGAACCGTGGGTGGCATTGCTATGCCTTAGGGTGTCCTCTCTCGGCAGTGGTACGGTGGGCGTGGTTGGCCTGCTGTGCATGTTGGGAGAGTATACATAAGGGGCAGACGCCATCTTTTGGGGAGCAGTTCGCGTTACCCGGCCCTCCAGGCCAGGGGTGCGCATGTGTATCAGTCTCAGGCACCTTTAGCCTGGGGCTGCAACTCCACTATTGGGCCCAGCACCTTTAGCTGGGGCCCATCCCAAGTTCCACACAGTGAGTAGGTACAACTCAGTTTTATTCTTCTTGCCAAGCAATAAAACAGTCTTTCTCCTTTTGAATAATGGGGGGGGACAGATCGAGGCACAATCCTTTCCCTTCTTGCTGCTGCCCACTGTGCTGTCACCAGTGGTGAATAGTCACTGCCACTGACTAGGTAATATAGAACGTGAATTACCTTCGCTCACTTTGCCCCTGTCAGAGGGAGAAATCCATCCAAGGGAGAAATGGAGGCCTCTCCGTCACCAGCGATGCTGCGCCGGACTCTCCGGAGAAGTTACTGCGCACCAGTCCTCACGAACTCAGACTCGGGCACCCAAGGAGTTAGGGCCCCCTCGAATTCCTCCACCCTCGCGGAACTCAGTCGAAGGTACTGAGCCCCAGGCATCCGCCATAGTACCTCACCCCAGGCTAAAGGTGCCTGAGATGGACTCCATCTCTGCTCCAGCTAGGCCAAGGGCGCCTAGGCCTGGAACACCGGAACGCCAGCACCCAAGCTGAAGGTGCCTGGGCGTGGCCACGTCCTCCGACTCTCTCCCTAAAATCAGGGCCTCCGCCCCTTTTATGACCTCTCCCTTTGCATCACAGCGGGTTCCCCGCCCCGCTGTATCAGCTCCAGGGGAGGACAAAAAAGCACGGTTCGCGGTGTGAGTTCAACTCCGGCCCCAGGCAACAGTGCCACCCAGGGGCCCCCAGGAACCACACACCACCAGAGTCCTTACAAAATTCAAATACCCGCTACACTCTCCCCCTGGTGATTTGACACTGGTCCCCAGTGTCTGGTACAAACCCACAAACCACAAGGGTGGTGACATAAGTTCAGCCCAGAAACCAAACTACACAATTTAACCCTGGATTGTGCCACGACCTGAATGGGAAAGGAATACAACTATAAAACTCTTCAATAAAAACACTTTAAATATTTCACACATTTACATTCCTCCCTCTGGCTATCTAAGAACCACCCACTCTCAGTAGTCTTGACAGACGAATCTCCTGCAGAGGGAATGAAAAGAAACATACATCCTACCAACATGTGTGTTTGCTTGGAATGAATGAGTCTATCCTAGAAGAAACTCATTCACTCCAATAAGTGCTGCATAATGTCAAAAAAACAATCGTTGCGCAACACTGCCACCTTGTGACAGCGTCACGGTCAAGACACTCATCACTTCCAGATGAACTTTCCTCTTGAACATTTTCTCTGTGATCCTACACTATCTAAAACCCAAAGTCACTGATTTCTTCTGAGTGCCAGGAGAAGGAGGGAGAACCAAACAAAACAGCTCCCATATCTCCAACGAGTAAAATTACCCAAATCAAAAAAAAAATAGGGCACAGTCCCTGTGTTCAATAAAAGGCACTACGGAAAATTCAGCCAGGAACAGAAAAGAAAAGCAACCGAGAGTCTTTTCCTTTCTTCTTCTCTTACAGGTAAAACCTTGGATGAGGCAATGATATAGGCTTCAAACGATCATCAAAAGCCTCCACATGGTACTCAATACTTTTTCCTTCTTTGCGGCAGATAACCACTTTGTCTGCATGAATGTGTCTTCCCAGCATCCACTTAGCTTTACAGTCCTGAAACTTCTTGGTGACCGTTGGTGAACAGGAAAAATACCGCCGTGCTTGCTGTACTTTCAGTTTGTCCCATACAAAGGTATCATACCATCTTTGCCGAAAGACCTCCACCTCATAGAGCAGTTCCTGAGGCAGATACGGGTATTCCCACCCATATTCCTGAGCAACCTTCTGGCTAAAGAGACGCTGCAGCCTTGACAAAGGTGGCATAGTAGCTCGGTCTCCCTCTCCGGGTGGAACAATCGCTTCTGGGTGGCGAGGTGCGTTCACCACCTCGGTGGACCTGGGCCTAGGAGCCCGCAGTGATTGACGTTGCACTCCCGCAACAGGAACAGGTGAAATGGAGGTTGAATCCAGAAGGGGAACTCCAGACAGAGGACTAGCTTCCTCCCTCAGCGCCGGGGCCTCCACCCGAGGTGTACTATCTCCAGTAGACATGGGCAGGTCCCTCGTAACACGGGCCAAGGATAGCTTCATCTTGTCCCATCCCTTCTGTTGGAAGATGTCGTCTATCTCCCCATCATCGCCATTGTCAGACAATGAATCCAGGTCAGAGGTGTCGTAGCATTTAGCGGGCAGATAATTCCCAGTCACGGAACTATCCCCCTTGACGGACTCTACCGACTGTGGGCTACCGCCACTTTCTACCACGCAGACAGTCCCAACCCCTGGCTCACCTGGGCCTTTGGAAGAATATGGATGTCCAGGACTTTTCCTACCGGAGCCATCCAGGCCAGGCAAGCAGTGGGGCAAAGCTCTTCCACGTCCACACGAGGCCATCACTAGGCCGACTTTCCTCTTCGCCGGCCGGAGCAGGGAGCTGCTAGTGACCGAGGCAGCATCCACGGATTTTTGTCTTTTCAACTCTGTTTGGGCAGTCACTTCGCCCGGATCAGTGGGCACGGGAAACGCACCAGCATCGATCTCTCCCTCCGGAGTGGCAGTCCCTGTGAGGTAGTTGAGGTGGAAAGCCCGAGGCTTTTCTGTGGATGGTTCTACCTCGAAGAGGAATTCTTTGCAGACCTCACAGCGCCCAAACGGCTTCAGCTGGACCACCAGTCCCGAACAGCCGGGACAGATCACACCGAGGGCCTCCATGTCTCTGCAGGTGTACAGAGCCAATCGCCCCCGGGGCCTTAGTCTTATCCCCGTATCCATAATCGGAGCAGCCAGAGAAGACATATCCGCGAAGGAAGGAACAGAAATCCACGGAGCACTTGAAGCCATCCTCTCTCTTTGCTGCTCCATTGCGCACTGACCCACCTGCGCCGGAATCTCCACGTGCGTACGTCCACATGGCCAGACTCCTCCCACGTTCTGCATTTGTTTGCAGGCTTTTTCCTTGCACAGCCCACGAACTACACAGTTGTGAGTTGCCTCGTGGCGCGTTGGCCAATATGGCCGACCTACTCGGAACTCCTCTGGGCAGCAAAGTTCAAATTCAGACACCATACACATATCCTGGATACGATGCCCCCACGTGTAGCGGCCTCACCTCTCTCTCTCTTTCTTTATCGGTTATGTGGCTGTTGTCTAGGGGTACCTGGGAGAGAGAGATGATACACACCACGGCCCGTGTCCTCCTCTTACTAGGAGATGAAGGCCAGAGATTGGGCTTTTGTGTAGGTGTCCTAGAGTCAAGTCCAGTCCTTCGCCCCTGACTCCTTTGCTTAGTAACCCAAGTTCCACACAGTGAGTAGGTACAACTCAGTTTTATTCTTCTTGCCAAGCAATAAAACAGTCTTTCTCCTTTTGAATAATGGGGGGGGACAGATCGAGGCACAATCCTTTCCCTTCTTGCTGCTGCCCACTGTGCTGTCACCAGTGGTGAATAGTCACTGCCACTGACTAGGTAATATAGAACGTGAATTACCATCGCTCACTTTGCCCCTGTCAGAGGGAGAAATCCGTCCAAGGGAGAAATGGAGGCCTCTCCGTCACCAGCGATGCTGCGCCGGACTCTCCGGAGAAGTTACTGAGCACCAGTCCTCACGAACTCAGACTCGGGCACCCAAGGAGTTAGGGCCCCCTCGAATTCCTCCACCCTCGCGGAACTCAGTCGAAGGTACTGAGCCCCAGGCATCCGCCATAGTACCTCACCCCAGGCTAAAGGTGTTTGAGATGGACTCCATCTCTGCTCCAGCTAGGCCAAGGGCGCCTAGGCCTGGAACACCGGAATGCTAGCACCCAAGCTGATGGTGCCTGGGCGCGGCCACGTCCTCCAACTCTCTCCCTAAAATCAGGGCCTCCGCCCGTTTTATGACCTCTCCCTTTGCATTACAGCGGGTTCCCCGCCCCGCTGTACCAGCTCCAGGGGAGGACAAAAAAGCACGGTTCGCAGTGTGAGTTCAACTCCGGCCCCAGGCAACAGCGCCACCCAGGTGCCCCAAGGAACCTCACACCACCAGAGTCCTTACAAAATTCAAATACCCGCTACATATGCATGCTTTTTAAATTGATAATATTTTTTAGAATGTGATGAGGTTTTGCACTACACTGTTTTTGGTATACAACACTGGGCAATGTTACTGAATTGCAGAAACGTATTTGTCCACAAGATTGCCAATTAGTCTTGTCTAGCTGTGAATGGAATACAGGTTGCTGTGGGGCAGTCTTGGAGATGTAATCTTGAGGAATAATTCTAACTACAGCTATCCATGGGACGCATCTACAAGGCCCAAAAGCACCTGGAAGCAGGAGGGACCATATAAAAGTAAAAGCCCAGAAAAGAGCCAAGCAGTTGGGAAAGTGAGCCAATTAAGTAGGAGAGAGAGCTGTGCTGTGTCCAGCTGTGCTGTGCGGAGCTGCGTGTGCCGAGCCGTGCTGTACGGAGCCGTGCTGTGTCAAGCGGTGCAGTGCCAGAGAGTGGGAGTGAGTTACTGTGCTAGTTGCTGGAACCAGGAGACTTATCCGAGTGGGGACATCATCATCTGGAGTCACTGTCCAAGTCACCATCGCATCTACTGCCTCTGCTGTAACGCTGCATAAGGGGGCCCCCCACCCTACAGACCACGTGTTGCCATTTGAGTACTGCCTACGGAGGAGTCCAGTGAGGGGGGATCTGATCCATTACATTTACAACCACCTGTTAATCGTTTCTTCAGTTTAGATTTATTGAAGTGCTATTTCTCTCCATTGACACTTTGCTTCAAGAGATCTTTCACACCCTTGCTACTGCATCCAACACTAAGCAGCAACTATCAAAGCCAAATATAGAGAATAAGGTCATTAGTAGTCCAGAACACTGACTTTGCCATGCTTCTCATCCGCCTCTCATTGCTTCATAGTATCCTAGTCGTTATACCCCCAACTGCCCTTTGAGCTGGCTCCACTTTCTGCATTGCTGCCTGCTGAGCCCAATTCTACACTAGACTTCTGTTGAACGCCACACTCCTAGTCATGTTCATCATTCTGCGTGCCAACAGATTTAAAGTGCCCCAACATAGCCAGCAGAGGTTTAACATACAGACTTGTTTGAGTCATTCCATTCCTGACAGCAGTAGGTGTGTAGGTGTCCTAGAGCCAAGTCCAGTCCTTCGTCCCTGGCTCCTTTGCTTAGTAACCCAAGTTCCACACAGTGAATAGGTACAACTCAGTTTTATTCTTCTTGCCAAGCAATAAAACAATCTTTCTCCTTTTGAATAATGGGGAAACAGATCGCGGCACAATCCTTTCCCTTCTTGCTGCTGCCCACTGTGCTGTCACCAGTGGTGAATAGTCACTGCCACTGACTAGGTAATATAGAACGTGAATAACCTTCGCTCACTTTGCCTCTGTCAGGGGAAGAAATCCGTCCAAGGGAGAAATGGAGGCCTCTCCGTCACCAGCGATGCTGCGCCGGACACTTCGGAGAAGTTACTGCGCACCAGTCCTCACAAACTCAGACACGGGCACCCAAGGAGTTAGGGCCCCCTCGGATTCCTCACCCTCGCGGAACTCAGTCGAAGGTACTGAGACCCAGGCATCCGCCATAGTACCTCACCCCAGGCTAAAGGTGCCTGGAATGGACTCCATCTCTGTTCCAGCCAGGCCAAGGGCGCCTAGGCCTGAAACACCGGAACGCCAGCACCCAAGCTGAAGGTGCCTTGGTGCGTCCCCGTCCTCCGACTCTCTCCCTAAAATCAGGGCCTCCGCCACTTTTATGACCTCTCCCTTTGCATCACAGCGGGTTCCCCGCCCCGCTGTACCAGCTCCAGGGGAGGACAAAAAGGCACGGTTCGCGGTGTATGTTCAGCTCGGGCCCAAGGCAACAGCGCCACCCAGAGACCCCAGGGAACTTCACACAACCAGAGTCCTTACAAATTCAAATACCCGCTACACTAATAAAGGGGAAATCTTCCAATGGGGACACTAGTTCTGGTGACCTGGGGGCCCAAAGGAATTTCTTTAATTTGCAGGGATTTCCTCCCACTTCCTGTTTTGGCTATGGGACAGGAAGTGAAGGTACATCTCCCCAATAGCACACAGATGGCAAAAAACTGACAGGGGTTATAAACCTCCCTTATGCTATCCAAAATTTAAGAAAGAAAAAAAAACTTTCGCCTATAGTTTTAGATTCAGGCCATCTGCTCCATACACAGACGTTCAGGGAAGTGGTACTCTGTGACCTGGAGCCAGTTGTGGTGAGTAGCGGTCTATGTAGTGTGACAGCAGGAAGGTAAAGTCACCTGGTTGCATCCAGGGGGGTAGATATATTTCTCCCAGATTCAGGCTTTATGCCGACTTATACAACTAGGGAGTTGATGAAGCCCAGCTGAGGCTAGTGGGCTCATGAATGACTCATACCTCTAGGGAGAGTGCTGGGCGTCGTGAGGCAGGGAGTTGATGAGACCAGCTGAAGCCTGTCAGTTCGTTTAAGGCCTCTATAAAAACTCCCAGATTCATTAGGTGTTTGCTCATGCCTGGAACCAGACCTGTGTGGACTGTCTAGGGAGAGTGAACCCCTGTGCGGTGAGGCAAAGCCTGTGTGGCTATTTGTTTGGACTTTTACTAAACCAGGGACTTAGGGACTAGGACAGCACCAGGCTGATCCCAGTTGTTAGTTTAGGAAACCTGCATGTTTAGTCAGAGGTCAAACTGACCAGGATTTATTTTGTTTATGTTTCTTTTTGGCTTTGCTGTGTTTTTGTCACTGTACATAGAGAAATAAACCGCACCTTTTGATTTTGAAAACCACAACCTCCGTCTGCTGGCCCTGTTTTTGTGTGGGGAGCCCAACCAGGGGGTCACACACACCCGCTACCGAGTTAACCCCCTCACAGTTGGTGGAGAACCAGTGGCAGTTTTTTTTAAGCCAGCATGGAGGAGATACTGAAACAGCTGGCTCTAGCAAATGCCAATCAACACCAGTACATATTGGTTATAATGGACTATGCCACCCGTTATCCAGAAGCGATCCCTCTCAGAAATACCTCGGCCAAAACCATAGCCAAAGAGCTATCTCTTGTTTTTAGCCGGGTGGGTATTTGTAAAGAACTGCTTACGGACCAAGGTACACCCTTTATGTCCCGGGTTATGAAAGAGCTGTGTAAATTGCTCAAAGTGACGCAATTGCGTACATCTGTGTATCACCCCCAAACCGATGGGCTGGTTGAAAGATTCAACAAAACCCTAAAACAAATGTTGAAGAAAGTGGTGGATAGAGATGGAAAGGATTGGGACTGTCTACTTCCTTATTTGATGTTTGCTATTAGGGAGGTGCCCCAATCCTCTACGGGATTCTCCCCCTTTGAGTTACTGTATGGGAGACACCCAAGAGGGCTGTTGGATATTGCCAAGGAAACTTGGGAAAGTGAGAGTTCTCCCCACAGGAGTGTGATTGAGCATGTCGCCCTGATGCAAGATCGAATTGCACAGGTAATGCCCATCGTGAAGGAACATTTGGCCCAAGCGCAGTTGGCACAGCAGAGAGTGTACAACCGTGGAGCAAAGACCCGTACCTTTTCCCCGGGGGATAGGATATTGGTACTTGTCCCTACGGTTGAAAGTAAATTCCTTGCCAAATGGCAAGGCCCCTACGAGATAATGGAAAAAGTGAGCGAAGTGAATTACAAGGTCAGACAACCAGGAAGGCGAAAGCCCGAACAGATATATCACGTTAATCTGTTGAAAGCCTGGAGGGATAGAGAGTCCCTAGTCGCAGAAACTTGGTCACCAGCTCAAACTGGTTGCGTGATTCCGGAGGTTGGAATAGCAGCCACCTTGTCACAACCCCAACAACAGGAGGTTAAGGAGTTTGTGCTTCGCAACAAGGAGGTGTTCTCTGAGCTGCCGGGACAAACATCTGGGGTAGAGCATGATATTATTACCCCGCCCGGTGAAAGGGTGAAGTTAAAACCCTATCGGATCCCAGAGGCCCGACGGGAGGCAATACGGGAGGAAGTACAGAAAATGCTGAACTTAGGGGTGATAGAGGAGTCCCAAAGTGATTGGTCTAGTCCCATTGTGTTGGTGCCTAAACCGGATGGGAGCTGGCGATTTTGTAACGATTTTCGTCAGTTGAACAAAGTTACAAAATTTGACACCTACCCCATGCCACGTATAGATGAGTTGATCGACCGGCTGGGAACAGCCCGATACATGACGACTCTTGACCTCACAAAAGGGTATTGGCAAATTCCCCTGGCCAAGTCGGCCAAAGAGAAAACCGCATTTGTAACCCCAGACGGGGCGTTCCAATATAAGAGAATGCCGTTCGGGTTACAGAATGCGCCGGCCACATTCCAGCGGAAAATGGACCAGATACTGAGGCCCCATCGGAAGTATGCTGCGGCTTACCTGGATGACGTAATTGTCCATAGCACAGATTGGGCCTCACATCTGCCAAAAGTGCAAGCAGTCCTAGACTCTATCCAGGAAGCGGGGTTTACGGCTAACCCCAAGAAGTGTACCATTGGGCAGGAGGAGGCCAAATATCTTGGGTACACCATTGGCAGGGGAGTAATAAAACCCCAACTCAACAAAGTCGAGGCCATCCAGAGTTGGCCACGTCCCAACAGCAAGAAGCAGGTACGAGCCTTTCTGGGAATCGCGGGTTATTATCGGCGCTTCATTCCCCACTTTGCTTCTAAGGCTGTGCCCCTAACCAACCTGACGAAAGGGAAAGGGTCGGTCATGATTAAATGGACCCCCGAGGCTGAGGCAGCATTCCAATTCTTGAAACAAGCCTTATGTAGCCAGCCAGTGTTGTACTCACCCGACTTCTCTAAAGACTTTGTCGTACAAAGTGATGCGTCAGATGTGGGGTTAGGAGCAGTATTGTCCCAGGTCTGGAACGGGGAAGAGCACCCAGTCATTTACCTCAGCAGGAAGTTGAAGTCCCATGAGGTAAATTACGCCACGGTTGAAAAGGAGTGTTTAGCGGTGAAGTGGGCTCTAGATTCCCTTCGGTACTATCTGCTAGGTAGGCACTTTGACATGGTTACGGATCACGCTCCGTTAAAGTGGATGGCTCAAAACAAGGAGACAAATAGAAGAGTGAATAGGTGGTTCCTGGCCCTACAGGAATTCAACTTCACAGTAAAGCATCGCCCTGGCGTTCAAATGGGGAATGTGGATGCTTTGTCTCGAGTACATGAATGCCTGATTGCTGGTGTTCCAACCCCAAGGTTAAAACAAGAGGGGGGGTATGTGACAGCAGGAAGGTAAAGTCACCTGGTTGCATCCAGGGGGGTAGATATATTTCTCCCAGATTCAGGCTTTATGCCGACTTATACAACTAGGGAGTTGATGAAGCCCAGCTGAGGCTAGTGGGCTCATGAATGACTCATACCTCTAGGGAGAGTGCTGGGCGTCGTGAGGCAGGGAGTTGATGAGACCAGCTGAAGCCTGTCAGTTCGTTTAAGGCCTCTATAAAAACTCCCAGATTCATTAGGTGTTTGCTCATGCCTGGAACCAGACCTGTGTGGACTGTCTAGGGAGAGTGAACCCCTGTGCGGTGAGGCAAAGCCTGTGTGGCTATTTGTTTGGACTTTTACTAAACCAGGGACTTAGGGACTAGGACAGCACCAGGCTGATCCCAGTTGTTAGTTTAGGAAACCTGCATGTTTAGTCAGAGGTCAAACTGACCAGGATTTATTTTGTTTATGTTTCTTTTTGGCTTTGCTGTGTTTTTGTCACTGTACATAGAGAAATAAACCGCACCTTTTGATTTTGAAAACCACAACCTCCGTCTGCTGGCCCTGTTTTTGTGTGGGGAGCCCAACCAGGGGGTCACACACACCCGCTACTAGACATGTGCATTCGTTTTCGTCCGAATGCATTTTCGTCCGATTTTCAGGTATTTTCGTTATCGTTTTAACAAACGAAAACGAAAGCACAGAATACGAAAACCGAAAGATCCGACATAAACAAATGCTTTATTTTCGTTTTCGTTGCGACAACAGTTCGATATAGATAGGAGATTCGACACGACGCTAACAATAACAATCTGTATCTATCGAAACTGTGGTCGAATGTGCCTAACCTTAACTTCCAAGATTAATCTACATAGAGAGAAAAGATTCGACATAGAGAGAAAAGATTCGACATAGAGAGAAAGGATTCGACATTATAGAGAATAGATTCGACATTATAGAGAGAAAAGATTCGACATAGAGAGAAAGGATTCGACATTATAGAGAGAATAGATTCGACATTATAGAAAATAGATTCGACATTATAGAGAGAAAAGATTCGACATTATAGAGAATAGATTCGACATTATAGAGAGAAAAGATTCGACATAGAGAGAAAGGATTCGACATTATAGAGAGAATAGATTCGACATTATAGAGAATAGATTCGACATTGTAGAGAGAATAGATTCGATATAGGGAAAAAAGATAATTTGCTGCTGGAATTGGGTGGGGGAAGTAAACTAAAAATAATGATGATGATGAATGTTATTGGCTGATTGTAACCAAAGAGGAGGAGCAGTAAAATAGCTGGAACTAAGTACACATGTACAGCCAACTTACTTTCACTTACGATTGCTAGCAGAGAGAGACACACACGCTGAATCATTTCAGAAGACAGTTAATCTTGCTGGTCCGTTTTTCAGAGAACCTGAATTATTAGCAATTAAGCATAAGCACAAGCTACAGATCAAGTTCACTTTTTCATAATAATCTGCTGCTATTGTGTTAGTGTTGTGAACTACTAGTGAACTTGCTAGTATTGTGATAGCCTCAGAGGCTGCCCGTGTTGTGGAGGGGGAGGGGGTTTATTATTATAGATTCTATATTATAGATTGAGATTCTATATAAGTTCTATATACCCTATCTTGTTACCTGTCTGATCAGTGATCACTATCACCAGTCCATTTTCTATTTGAACTATATACAGCAACAGCAATGTACCATTCTAAGAGAAAAGTGAAGGCAGGTAGAGGTAATGGTCGCGGTCGTGGTGGACGCCTTGCTAAAAAAAGTGGCAAGGTCTCTGCTACTAGTGTCTCTGACACTTCTGCCGCCACAAACATGCTATCTACAACAGTGGATGTCACCACCACTGCCACCAGCAAAGCTAGTTCCACCACCACCAGTTCTACTATTAGTTTTCCTCCTGCCAGACCACCACCATCTGCTGCCGCTTCCACTGCCAGTGCAGCGCCTTCTTCTACAGGTGTCATGGCTTCCTATTTTTATGGGATAGGCAAGAAACATACTATAAAACAAGTGGAGTTGCCGATACAATCACCACCACCAATGACACTGCCAGTGCCACTGCCCAGCTCCCCAAAGAAGCAATTGAGGGAGACATCAGCAGAGACAGAGTGTGAGACGTTTTCTTCATTGCCCCAAGAGAATGATTTTGAATGTGATGCTCCTCTTTCCCCAACCACTGCAGACGTTTTATACAGTCTTACCCCACAAGAGTTACAGCATGACTTACAGAAAGTGCAAGAGGGATTTTCTGTGAGGAGTAGGACAGGGAGCAGTTCACTTTTTTCATCTGCTGCTAACTCCCCTTCTCCCTCTGTTATTATCGAGGAAGAATCCTGTGATGATAACACCGACCTCCCCAGCACCCCTGCCATTAGCACTAGTTCACCAAGTGTAACTGTAGTGGCAACAGCTTCCACCACTGGTGTGCTACCTGCTGCAGCTATATCAGCCCATACTAGAGATCAACAGGGTCAAGGGGCTTCATCCCGCCGCAGCAACGTTTGGAAATACTTTCAAACATTGGAGGGCGGGTTCTTTGCAAAGTGCAAATTGTGTGGGAAGCAAGTGAGTAGGGGTAAAAAGTTGGGACATTTAACCAATGCTGGTATGAACCTACACATTAAAAATTACCACCACTCTACTTTACTGCGGGCAGAGGCAGAAAAAGAAGATGGTAGCGCAGGAAGCAGCATAACGGACTCTGAATGTACTGGTGGTACCTCTTCAACCACACCACTTACTCAGAGCACAGCCAATAGAGAGGGTTCGTTTAAGACAAGCCATACACGTGCAGTAGTTCCACTGCAGACCCAATCAGGTTCCTCATCCTCCCAAGGACATCATCAGCCTACCCTAGATAGTTTTGTTGGCTTTAGTTCCAAGGGCATGTCAAAACAGCAGGCCAACAAGATCACCCGCCTCATTGGCCAATTCATTGCTGTTGGAGGAGCCTCTTTTCGCATGATTGAAGGGGAGCCGTTTAAACAGCTCATGCATGCCCTTGCTCCACGATACGTTGTTCCTGCACGAACAACTTTCAGCAGAAAGATTATTCCAGCACTATACCATTCGTGCGTTGCAGTATTAAAGGAAAGAATGGCCAAAGCCGAGGGTCAGACAATTCATTTGACCACTGATTTGTGGACAGCTCCCAGCGGTCAACACGCTTTCCTGTCTTTGACTGCACACTGGTGGCAGGCCACTGTGCCTGTTGGTGGTGGCACTAGTGTAAGTGTTCAAACTTCATCAGGACGGTCTGCAGCGCAAGACCAGCAGGGTTATCAAGCTTTCCTGCTCCACACAGAAGTCCGTGATGACAAACACAGCTCTGCCAACATATTGCGAGCAATTAGATCAATGTTGGCCAATTGGTTTGGAGAGCTGGCAGTCACCAATGTTTCTGTTGGGTTCATAGTGACAGACGGAGGTTCAAACATGGTTAAAGCGCTCCAAGATGGATCTTTTGTCGGTGTCCGCTGTTCTGCACACATACTGCATTTAGTGGTCAAGGGTGCAATCCCAGTGGAGAAAAACAACAAGATTGCTCAAATCTTGGACCTTTGCAGGAAGATTGCAGGGCATTTCCACCGCAGTGTACGGGCTAGTCAACTGTTGAGGGAGGAGCAAGAACAATCAGGGCTCCCCATACATCGACTGAAACAAGATGTCAGCACCCGGTGGAACTATACCCTGGAAATGCTGGAACGCATTTTGGAGCAAAAGACAGCCATCCACAATCTATCATCCCGCCACAGCATTGGGATTGATTCCACACTGGGACGTGATGACTGGTGTATAATTGGGCAGCTCGTTTCTGTCTTAAAACCCTTTCGGAATGTGACGGAAAACTTGAGTCAGAGCAATGCCAGCCTAGGACAGGTCATACCCTTGTTTACCTATCTCATAGATAAGATGGGATCGTTCCTAGAAAACAGTGAGCCTCTTTGTGGCAGCCCACTTCATGCCGATGTAGCGTCTTTCATCAGAAAACTACAAGCCAACTTAAAAGATCGGCTAAATGATCGTGTCCGCAAAAGCCCTGAACTCATGCTGGCTTCCCTATGTGATCCCAGGATCAAAGGTAAACTGGCACTCAGAGACAACAGCCTCTCCTACTGGAAAGAAAAATTGATTGAAAGGGTCCGTAATTTGCAGCAACAGAGATGTATGCCGGATGAGGCCAGTTTGGAAGATTCACCTGCCATGTCTGCTATTCCAAGACCTGGCACCATCACTCAAAAACAACCAAGTGGAGCATCTGCATGTTGGGTAGAGGCACTTGACAATCTGGTGGATGCAGGTCAAGCAGCAGGTAATCGAGAAGAGAGCAGTGCCTCTGAAATGGTCAGGGCCTACCTATATGAAGCACCTTTGCTTCCTTCAGAGGACCCTTTAACCTATTGGGATAGTAAGAAAAGTTTGTGGCCTGGTCTTTGTCTGGTTGCCCAGCAACTACTATCCTGTCCTCCAACCACTGTGCAAAGTGAGAGAGTTTTCTCTATTACTGGGAACATCCTTAATCCACACCGTGCACAACTGACACCCCATTTGATGGAACAAATAACTTTCCTGAAATTTAACCTCCCCAAGCTTGGTTACCCTACCCTTAACTTGTGAGACCTGAATCATTATCACCATGTGAAGATAGATGGGACTCAGAGGAACCATCCAAATGTTGAGGAAAATGCATTTTTTTTTCTTACCACTTGACAATAGCAGTTGTCTTTAGTGTGACCCCAAGATTTAAATAGAATTATATTGTTTTAAGCAATCCAAATTTTTCCCTTTATTCCTTCCATCACCCTTTTTTGTAATGAGTGTTGTGTAGAGTGACTAGAGCGTGCGTGATTGTATGAATGAATGTTGTGTGAATGGACAGTAGCAAGGGTTGAAGCCTTGACGTGGCGCTACTGCTCACGTGTTGCTGTCTTAGTAAATACAAATAGCAACGTGTGCTAATTTAACCATTTTTGTATGATGGTCTGGAAATAAGAGACAATGATTAAAGATGACCGCAACAGCATGACAGTTCCTCTTGATGGAGAGACTGTCAACTCAAGGATCAACACAACATAGAACAAAGAAGCATACAGCTGGAAACGTGACTCTATGCAAGATAGACTAGTTGGTCACTGCTCAACTGCATCCATATGCCCAGGACCCCTCCCATTTGCCATCTCTGACCCTGGGGACACCAGGGCCCTCTCTGATCCTCCACCTGTTTCATGACCATCTGCAATTGTCCGAAGTCACCAGTGTGAGTAATCTACCCTGCTGCCATTTTACTCAAGCCCTGGAAATGATGACTGCCCTTTGAACTGTTGCCCCTTGTGATTGCACTCGCCTGGGAACCTCTGTCCGGTTAACTGTTGCCCTCATGATTGCAAGCCTGCAACCTATGCCCTGTGAACTGTTGAGGACTGTATGGTTAACCCCTGCTGTTACTATCTGCTGTGTATTCTGAAGGGATGAGGTTCGTGTTCGAGTCGAACATACGTTTGACTCGAACATCGGCTGTTCGATCGTTCGCCGAAGATAGAACGTTTTGGGCCGTTCACGACAAATTCGAGTGACGCGAACGGCCCACAATACACTGCGCCATCGCAGTGCAATCCCGGCGCTGTGATTGGCCAAGCATGCACTGTGACCCCGCATGCTTGGCCAATCACAGCGCCGGCAGTGAGGAGAGGCATAATTGGCCACAGGCAGGATGCCTGTGCCCAATTATAGCTCAGGGGGGTTTAGTACACGCCCCACACTATAAAAGCCCGCCAGCGCGGCGGCCTTGTGTAGTGTGTTGGCGTGCAGGGAGAGAGAAGGATAGGCAGGGACAGTGTCAGTGATATTCTTTGCTAAACCTTGTGCATTTACAGTGTGTTGGTACAGGGACAGAGAAGGATAGGCAGGGACAGTGTCAGTGATATTCTTTGCTAAACCTTGTGCATTTACAGTGTGTTGGTACAGGGACAGAGAAGGATAGGCAGGGGACAGTGTCAGTGTCATTTTTGCTGAGCCTTCTGCACAGTATACACCTGTATATCCATCATTGCTGTTCTCAAATACAGGCATCTGCAGGAGTTAGTGGCACAGTATACACCTGTATATACCCGTCATTGCTGTTCTATAATATTACTGTTCAAAATTACAAACAGATTCTACTTGTTCAGAGTATATAGGGCCTTTTTTATTTTGTGTGCGGGGTTCCCCTTAATATCCATACAAGACCCAAAGGGGCTGGTAATGGGCTGGGGTAGGGGGGGGGGTGATGGGGTAGCCATGCCATTTTTCTTAAAGATTTTCATCCATATTACCGTGACCAGACATTACATTAAAGCCGCAAGCAGTTTTAAATGGATTTTTTTCCTTTACAAATGTCATTTTGTGCAGGGACAGTTCTAAACACGGGAAACACATGCCACTTCACAGGCATACTTTAGACACCCCCCAGGTACGATATATAAAGGAATATTTGACTTTTTTATTCTCACTTTATGCATCATTAAAATGACTGCTCCCGAAAAACGTCCGTTTTTAAAACTTCGTTTTCCATTGATACATGTCCCCTGGGGGAGAACCCGGGTTCCCAACCCCTTTTTAGGACAATAACATGCATATTAGTCATTATAATTAGCACTTTAGATTTAGAACATTCGCATCCATTGTATTTAATAGGGTTCTAACGTTCGTGCGAACTTTCGGTCCGTTCGCGGGTTCTGGTGCGAACCGAACCGGGGGGTGTTCGGCTCATCCCTAGTATTCTGGTGGGGGGAAAGCTGAACGGCGTGACTGGACACAAGATAAATGGAATTACCCTTTGCACATTGAAATAGTGTAGAAAGAAATCTCTTAAATTTTCTAAGTTCAGCCTGATGGTTAAATGTAGAAAAGACAATTATAAGGCCTCTAGTAAGTTAGTAACAATAAATGGACTAGTTCATTTAGATAAACATCACATAATGATTAATGAACCTAACAAGGAAAGCAAGATTCAAGAAAACAATTAGTTCTGAACAAAAACATTTTTATTTTTAACATAAAAAAAAATAAAAAAATAAAAATTAGGAAAAAAGATTCTCCCCCAACCTGGTGACCAGTCGCTGTAGGGACATATTTATGCCAGCCATTTGTTCACCGAGGTACCTAGTAGCCTCCAGTTGGCTTCTAAGGCTGCGTTGGTACCTCTCCAGAGCCACATAGTGACGGAGCTGCCGGCGATTGTGGAGGGCCAAAGAGTGACATAGCCTCCTGGTTTCGGCATATTGTCTCTCTTGGACCTCCACAATGCGTCGCAGATACGCATTCACATGTGGCTCTGGAGGGGAGATGTGTACTGTAGCGGCTGGAGAATCCTCACCAGGACGCACTGGGGAGGAGGCAGTAATGGGTGTGTCCAGGTGGGGGGATAGTGAAGGGTGGAGGATAACATGCGCCGTAGAAACCGCTGGGGAGGAAGGACAATCACCAGACGCGGGCAGGTACAGGCCTTCGTCCACCGGGTGGAGGTGAAGGATGAAGACTTCACCTGTGAAGAAAAGAAAATACATTAGATAGATAATACAATACACATGACTTCTTCACCCTAACATTATATAAAGACAATTATCTCAAAACGCTTGTAGACAATCATGTAACATCTTGAGATGTTTTCACTTCTACATACCAGTTTTCCATTTTTGATATTCAGTGAGATGCACCTAATCAATTTGTGTGTAGGAGATAGTGGTGTCTGTGTCAATTTGCTGCGTCATCCCAGGTTTGCTGAGCTGTGCAGGAAGGTGTAGTACTTTACTGTACTCTGACCGGGGCGGAGCTGAGTGTCCTCCCCGGCCAGAGTAAAAAAGGGATTCCCCTCTACACATCGAGCAGTGTAAAGGAGAATCTCCCAAAGATTTTATCCGCTTGGTCGCACGGCCGGCTTGAGAAAATCTTAAGGTGTAATGGATGCCTAAGTGCTGACTGTGACAGAACCCACTGTCACTGTGTGTTTTGGAAGGGACTGAGGGCTGGCCTCTTACCCACAGATTATGGCCCAGAAGACACTGAGAGACTTGGGGAAAGCTGGTATTGAGAAAATGTAATGTAATGCTACATCCCTTCTCCCCCCCCCCCCCCCCCGATTCCCCCCTCTTGTTGCTGTGCTTAATTGTGTTGGTTCATGGCACATAGACAATGGTCTGGACTGCAGACATCTCTCCGCAGGGGATGTGTATTGAAGGGCTGCCTGCTTACCATAATCCCTTTATGTTTAACTGTAGTCTCTGTTTCAATGTTCAGTTACCATTGGTTCTTCCTTGTCCCCTACCCCCCCTCTATGACAAGGCTAAGGGGAGTGTCCATAACTGTGTGTAAAAGTGTATGTTTTGGATTTAATAAACTGTTGATGCTCTGCATGTTTAACCCTCAACACCTGTGTGGATTGTCTCGTGATTGAGGGGTTAAGGGCTGGTTATGGTGAATCTGCAGGCTGCATGTGCATTTGGAGGACAGGAGACACAGGTCTGGCGGATGTTCCCACCTGGGGTATCTGAGATCCGTCACACTGACCACTAACTACTCTACCTCATCCAGACTGATTGACTGTCGCAAATATGGAAGATCAGTTGCACTTGCAGAAAAACATATCAGCTATACCAGCTATTAACATTACACTCACCAAAGAGAAGCCATTCAAGCCATTGCATTAGGGATGACCTAACAAAAAGTTGTTTAATAAAATATAGCAGGCTACTTTTTAAAGTTGATAATTTTATATAGCCACTGATTGAATAAGCCCCACTTCTGTTCTAGGCTAGGTAGGTTACTCACTCCTGGTCTAGGCAAGGAGGTATAACAGAGAATTTACAATTACTGAACCTTCGATATCCGGTGCTTCATCTGCTCCCCTCTGCTACTGCAGTGGTCTGGTCTCTCCCTGAGCCTTCAAGACCTATGCAAGACTCAACTTCTTATAGATATTTGCCTGCACAAAGATCTACGAGGTCATTTACAATTTTTTGCTTTATATCAGGGGTCTCCAAACTTTTCAAAAAAAGGGCCAGTTTATTTTCCTTCAGACTCTAGGGGGGCCGGATTGTGGCCAACAGGGACAGAAAATGTCATGGGCCCATCATCAGTGAGAATAAATATGGCCTCAGGGTTGGTGGTCAATAGGAGTGGTGCCCCTATTAGTAGGAGGAATAGTATCCCATCATTAGTATACATAGAAGAAAAAAATGCCCCATTGTTGGTGTGAGTGGGAGAATTAGTGCCCCAAGGGCCGGATAAAAGCTACCAAAGGGCCACATCTGGCCCTCGGGCCGCAGTTTGGAGACCCCTGCTTTAGATGATGCCAAAGAGGAGGCACCAGACATCATGAGGAAAGTGTTAATGCATGAATTAGGGGCATGCCGGAGATTGACCATGTCCAGGGACTGCCAGCCAATAGCTGGAGATTCTTGTCTGACACACCCCTTCCAGCCTGCTGTGTTATTCACGATGATTAACAGTGATTGGCTCAGACTGGGAACCTGAACTGCAGCAAGAAGCTGGCGTGATCAGGGAAGTGACATTGAGGAAATAACAAGCACAGGTCACGCTAACGGGAAGACTGGAATCAGCTGCAAAGGGGGACTAATAATTAATAATTCCAGCTAAACCGAAGCCTTGGAGAATAAATCACAACCATTTCTAGACAAGGTTTGCCATCAGCATTTCATATTTAAAATACTATATTTGCCTGGCAAATACAAAAAAAGTTATACTTACTCCCTGGATCTGCCGCGTCTGGCTGTTCACCAGCTTCCGCATCCCCAGCAGCCTCTACAGTGCAGGTCTCCTCCACCTCCTGCTCAGCCTCAGCAGCTGTTGATTATGATTAATATAGAAAAGAACATTACAATCTGCAGTGTACAACAATCTCACACATTAGTACAAGAACATTGAAACATGTATGATCACTCAGCAGACACCAGCAAGATTATACTAACTTACATGTGGGCGTTGCCGCCTCAGCCTCCTCCTCCTGAGTCTCCCACTCTGATTGGATGACACCTATTTAATAGAAAGGAGAAATGATGAACGTTACAATGTTCAAGCTTCAAATTACTATAAATAAATACTGTATATAGATAAAATTAATTATCCATTAGCATGGCAATACAGGTCAGGTCACTAACGTTTATCTACAAGGCAGGGACATGCATTCAACCATTTAGAAAAAATCTCTCTAAAAAAAAAAAGAGGCACTTACCTGTCCTGGTTCCAGCGGCGAGTGCTAGGTGCACCGCCACTGATCAGGTGCCTCAGTTCAGAGCAGCGACGTTCTGTCAGATTGCGTAAGTTACGCAAGCGGTTGCGTTACCTGACAGAAGGTTGCAGAGGCTCTACCTGTCACTGCTTGAGCGAGAAGCAATGACACTGGAATCGACAATGGAAGGCTGGACAAATGGAAAAGGACCCACTGCATTAGTGTCACTACTACACTACTTACTGGGCGTTGATGACGTGGAGGACTCCTGCTCCTCCGCCCTCCTCCTCCGGCGGCGCTGGGACTGGATGCGATCTTTAAATAAAATCAAACACAATATGGTAAATGACGGATGCTTGACAAAAAAAATGTCCTGCACAATGCAATGCTGACACCAACCCTGATGAGCCAGGAGATGGGTGATCTCATCCTCCCCTATACCAGCTAACAGCTCTGCCTCATGGGTGAGGAGAGGCACCTGCTTCCCTCTGCGCCCCGTCTGCCTGCGTTTACGCGCTATGGAACTGCAAAACAAAAAGAGAAGAGAAACAGGTTCCATAATTAAACTACAATAGTAATCTGAAAATTACATCTACACATGAAACAAATGTAGAATGAACCCGTAGAATGAAACAATGCAAATGGAATTTTTGGATTAGGCGCATTTTTTCACGTAGCACAAGATTTGCACATTTTTTTTATTAACCAAATTTATTTTAAGAAAAACGTATGCTTTTTTGGTGTGCAATAAAATATAAAAGAAAGGATTGGGATTGTGCTGATAAAATATAGATGTCCAGTCCACCTTTCTAATTATGCGCTTGTGTGAACTGTGTATGGTGTAAAATAGTACATTTTTAGAGCACTGATTGTTGTATAAATGACAATGGTCACAAAATGGCATCAAAAGTGTCCGATGTGTCCGCCATAATGTCGCAGTCACGATAAAAATCGCTGATCGCCGAGGGGGCGTGCAGGGAATCACGAGACCACTCTGGCCACAGAAACATGAAACTTCCGTCTCTACCCTCCCCCCTACTCTCCCTCCCTTCCCCTACATCTCAGAAATATATAGATTACATATTCCTACATTGTGACACTATCTGAACGCCATTCTGTACCTACGTTCACCTATGAAAGTTGCACAAGGGTATTCATCTGATCCGAAACCATCCCTCGAACTGTTAGGGAGAGATTACTGTACTATTGGCCCAGACACGACCTGACCCCTTGGGGTCTGACAAGAATCCCTGCCCGCGTACAGCAAGTACCCTGTTTGGGGTGCGCGGGCGGGCGGGAATGATCCCACTGATGAAAGGCCACCTAGCCACTTCAACCTGCCCTGAATATCCCCCTCAAATGGGAACTTGATCACCTCCCACAACCCTTAGAGTAGAGCATATATTGCTAGTAAAGTGAGGGGAGGGTTTCGGAAGACACCACCCTTCTCTGGTGTAACAGAGTTAATAACAAACATTGCCTGTATTAGTTTGATCAATGTTGTTGGTATATTCTACGAGTGAACTATGTACTTTATATCGCTGTACTTGACTTATCGTGGAATTCTTGTATACCTTACTGTACCTGTTATGTAACCTGTATATGTGACTATACAATAAAAAATTTATGAAAAAAAAAAAAATAGCTTATCGCCGCCATTACTAGTAAAAAAAATAATAATAATAAAAATGCTATAAAACTATCCCTATTTTGTAGATGCTATAACTTTTGCGCAAACCAATCAATAAACGCTTATTGCAATTTTTGTTACCAAAAATATGTAGAAGAATACGTATCGGCCTAAACTGAGGAAATAATTTGTTTTTTTATATATTTTTTGGGGATATTTATTATAGCAAAAAGTAAAAAAAAATTGTGTTTTTTTTCACAATTGTCGCTCTTTTTTTGTTTATAGCGCAAAAAAAAAACGCAGAGATTATCAAATACCACCAAAAGAAATCTCTATTTGTGGGGAAAAAAAGAACGCAGTGCCGAATCGCAAAAAGTGGCCTGGTCATTTGGCAGCCAAATCCTCCGGGGCTGAAGTGGTTAAAATGTAAAAAAAATAATAATCAGACATGTTACTTACCGCTTAATGTCGCTGAATTTTTTCCGACAGGCAGTCGGGTCACGCCGATGGCGATACATCCCCTCAACTTTTTTGGAGATCTCCTCCCACTTCTCACGCTTCCACTCCTGAGTGGTATCCCTGGAGCGGGGGCCACACAGCTGTATCCAGTAAGGAAGCGTTTCCTTTACAAGGACCTGGGACTCAATGTGAGTCCACATAAGGTTACGCTTCCTGCTGGTTGCAGCTTGTGTCCCCAAGCGACGCTTTTTGGATGATGGGGAATGGGATGTTGCTGCTGCTTCCTCCATAGAAGGCCCAGGAACGTCCTCCATGTCGTCGAAATGGGTCGCCATATTATCCGACACTGACAGAACGTCGGAGCACGTGCACAAACGAATGTGAAAGTAGTTAGCTGACTGTTGGGATAGACCATCCATTCCACATGAACGACGAAGATTCGACGAAGATTCGACACAGCATCGAAAAAAATACAAACGTCGAATCTGTGGCTTATGGTGTCTGTCAAAAGTTCTAAGTTGATTCGATGGTGCAGTTAAACTCACTGTACGATGCTTCCTGCAATCGTACATTTCCGGTTAAATGCATCCGTTCATGGGCTATAGAAAAATTCTAATGTTGAATGACTAGTAATAATAATTAATAAATATAATTATTACTAGTCATACAACATTAGAATTCTACTATAGCTAGCTTGTAGGCGGAACATTCGACCGAAAATGTACGATTGCTGCGTCGAATAGTTTAGCTGCTCCGTCGAATCTTCTTAGAACACACACACACCATATAAGCCTTCAATGACAGATTCGACCTTAATTATTTCGGATTTTCGGACGAATGCAATTTTTAACGAAAAACGAAATAAATAAAAACGATTTTCGGGAGTAACTAAATAAATTTATTTTTCAAACGAAAACGAAATTCCGAAACGAAATATTTCAGTGTGCACATGTCTACCCGCTACCGAGTTAACCCCCTCACAGTAGGCATACTTCCCAACCTTTGAAGTTGAGAATGAGGGACACAGAAGGGTGAAAGTGACCTTTGTCGCGCATAGAGCACTGAGGTGAAAATAGGGTGTGGTTAAATTATGATGGCAGGGAGGGGACTATCTGGCATCCCCCCTTTAGCTGCAGAGGCAGCACCTGGAAGTGTAAACATACTGAGGCCACAATGCTTTGCTTCACAGCTGTAGCATGAATTTTTACCCTCTATGAATGTGAAACCTTCAAGTGAATGGTGCTGCTCTGCAAGCACACAGTTGCAACATGCTAGTGCGGGGTTAAAGCGGTTGAGAAGGCGATAAAACACCTCCTTATCACCTGTCAAATGCTCTCTGAAGAGCAATCTGAATGCAGATTGCTCTTCAGAAAATGTGAACAAACTCTTAATAATCTATTTTTTTTTTTTGTTTTCAGAATTGTATTATTATTTTTTTTACACTTTTCACAGCCCTTCTGTTGGGCTTTAGTTAAATATCTCACTTTTGAGAAAGGGACTGAGGAATCTCTATCTGCAGCCACAGCTGCACTGGGCAGTGAATGACCAAAATTCACTCTGTACAAAGGGTCTTGTTCATTTACAAACTAGTATACATATGTAGCGATACCCCCAGTTAAGAGGGCTGCCTTGTTTGTTTTGGGCCCTGTAGTGCACCGCTGTCAACCCCTGGCAATCGGCTCTAACCTCTCGTGGCACAGTTAGTAAAGGGGATGATAAAATTGCAATCACTCTAATATTCTCTATGACACAATCCCACAGTAAAGCACACAGTATGGTGTAGTACAGTAAATGACACTGACAACCAAATATACTTAACTCTAATATTTTACTGTTGGTAAAGGTTAGAATGATAAACAGTATACAATGTCACATGCAAAGTCTTGCAATGGATATACTTATTAAAGCATCAAACGTTCAGCAATATAATAGACAGTTTAACAGATCCTGCTGCAGCTATCCTCCCTCGTGGACAATATGGCGTCCAGCAATGTTCTATACTACCCAGTCAGGCCTGACTATGATTTGGGTATAGTTCTGTGGAAGAAATATTCGCTAGCAAACACGGTGGTGCACTTTAAGAACAATTGTAATCCAACAAAGTAACGATGATCGGTAACTTTATAATGCCAGGGAGACTAATAACTCAGTTCAGCAGATAGTCTCCCCAGAGTGTAACTGCAATCACTGTGATGGCCCTAAATAAAGTAAATGGGCCTAGAGATACTGTGGTGTAGCTCTGAGCAGATGCTCTCTCACTTGTCCGTTACTTCCATTACTGTGACTCGATTCACAGTGTCCACGACACCCGGGTCTTCGGTCCTCCTGGTAACAGCACTCAGCAACAGGATCAGACGCTCCGCAGGCTCCTCGGTGGAGCGGAAGGCTCTTTGGAAAAGCACAAGGCCCAGGCTTCAGGCCTTGTACACACAGCAGGTCAGTTCAGGGATCCTCTTGCTGGGAGGGCGGTGTCCAAAGAGAAAGAAGCAGGCTCCGGCCCTCTCCCTTATAAAGTCCACCCCAGCAGTCCTTGCGTGGGACAATGCATCCTGGGTGCCTTAAAGCATGCTGGGAACTGTAGTCTCTTGGGGTTTAAGAAAACGATACCCCGCTACACATAGTAAACACAGTTTTGGAGCGATTGGTAACCAATGCTCACTGTGTTCATTCAGGAAAGGAAGGGGCCAGTAAATATGACATATTTAACGGGCCCTCCACTCTCCATCCTGAACCCAATCCTTCTGTACCCCACAGCACCGCAGCAGTTGTGGTGCTTGGGAGAGGAGGAGAAATGTCCATGCTGTGGAAGGGGGACACATAGGCGGATCTGAGTGGCGGGGGGGTCACCAAGCGGGGTAGACATTAAAGAGGTTGGGGGGGCGCTGGGTGCAGATTCTGTAGATTCCCCTGCCATGCATCCGGCAGGAGGGAGAGGAGAACAGCCGGCTGCAATGCAGGGGGGGCAAATCCGGATCAGATCAGGGGAATAAGTGGAGCACAGTGCCAGAACTCCTTCCGGCCCTTGGCTGCGGAATTTAGCCTGGATCTGAGGGATGCTGGGATTTCAATGAAATCTTGGGACAATACCGCCTATTCTGGGATGATTGGGAGGTATGCAGAGAGCAATGTGCTGTCAGTAGGGTGGCAAAGTGGCCAGGATGTTTATCAGCGAAGGGGCAAGATGGTGAAAGAGGGATGTCAGTGGAGGGTGAGGGAGCCTGGGAGAAATATATTTTATGGGAAGGGCGGGGACAACTGCAGGGACTGAGGTGTTTAGGTAAGGATGATTATCAGCATATGGGGTGTAATCCACCTTCTCATGAGGCAACCCTAAGCTGTCCTTCACCTGGCCTCTGTGCTCTCACTCATAACCCAAACTGAACAGTGTGCCTCAGGAAAGCAGAGAGGAGGGAGACACTGCTGACCACACATCCATTGGCACAGTTGTGTATCCTCTTCCTGAAGCATACTGCGGCTGTCAGCTCATCACTCTGCAGCTGGGTACCAGATCTACTGCACAGTTTCTGGGAGAGCAGTGGGCTGGTTGTAGGATAAAATGCTGGAATAGTGTGTTGCCTCCAGCACAGCTCACTTGGTGAACTTTTCTGAGAGACTGTGGCATTTGCACATCTCAATGTGCTCTAGACTGCAATGGGGGGGGGACTACCAACCATCACCCCCTCTTCCTCACATGTGAACTCTGTCTCCAGGGCGCCTGTCTACCCCTTGTCCCAGCCCCGATCTTACCTTTCTGTGCGGGAGCAACTTAGAACCAGGAGTCGAGGGGGGGGGCAGAGCAGCCAAGTGGAGCCCCTCCTACAATACGCACCCACAAAGCATGTCATCTGTTTCTAGTGTAGCACACAAACCTTTTTCTCGCCTGGCTCACTTGCGAGTCAAGGCACACCGTGCTATGTGCCCGTACCCTCCCGTTTGAAGAGGTTAAGCAGTGTTCATAAATTTTGGGTCTTTCAGCGAGTTACCCTTTCCACTGATTCTCTCCCCCAGAGTATGGGATCAAGTCTCTGTTTCTTCCACCAAAGAAAACTATGTCCTGAAGTAAAAAAAAAATTGAAATTGCTCGAAAAGCAAAAACTGGGATCGGAAGTACTTTAACTCCAACAGAGAGCTTATTTTCTATTTGCTGCGTAGTAGATATAGACAGGTGGATGAAAGAAGAAATAGTGTGAAGAATAGATCCAGGCACAACCAGCAATCTCGTCGCCACTCGATCCCGAGTGGGTTTAGCTCATCCGGATAGTTCTCTCTCACAGCCTTAGCAGCCGGTGTGGAGCTTGAACAGTTCCGCCACCCTATCCCCTCCTGGGACGGGTGTTAGAAATCCTCTAACCTCTGTAGACTTTAAGAACAGGATGATGCCAATGGGTACTCTACAGGTTAGTTTCCCTAGAGTAACAAATCCTTCCCTCTGACAGGTCACCAGGCCTCTCCCGAGACAGCAATCCTCCATTACTCATCTCCTCAATGGGACCGATCCTCCCCTGGCTTCCTCTTGGTCAGAGCGGGTACCCTTCCCCGGGTTTCCTGGGACTCTTCTCTCAGGGATAGGCCCTAGCTAAAGGTGCTAGACCCAGTTGCAAAGTTTCAGGCCCCAGGCTAAAGGTGCCTGGGCCCAATCACATCCACAGGTACCCCTGGCCATGAGGGCCACCGAAGGTGGGGTACGTGTCTACTCCTGCTCCTCCGACCCTGGCGGCGGACCACGGGAACTGACCACCCAATATGGCGTCTGCCCCTTAAGTACCCTCTCCCGGCATGCACAGCAGGTTGACCACACCCACTGTACTGCTGCCGAGAGAGGACACCCCAAGGTGTAGTAATGCCACCCCTGGCTCAACCCTGACCTGATGTGACAGCGCCACCTACAGGCTGCAGGGAACCATACACCAGGCAGTGCCCCTGGAAGAAGTAAGGTTTTACGAAACGGACGTAGGGCGGAGCGACGCACTGACGTCACCTCTATCACTTCCGACAAGGATGGGTGTCTGTTGAATGTACTACGGCCGGCACACCAGACGTAATACAGGCGAATTTTTGAACTGCACAATTGTAAGTGTATCTTTATTTTAATGGAATAAATTTTAGAAAGTTTAACGCACTATGTGGAGTGTGTTCCATTCTTTTTATATACATGTGCCCATTGATGGAAATCGGAGGACGCCATCCTAGGAATCCTATGTGTTGTGTGCTGCGGTGATTCGTGGGAGATACATTTTGATTTCTGCCTAAATTGACCCTCTGTCAGGGGGGGCATATACAGCTGGTAAGGAGAAATCCTGCTATTTGGTGGTGGAAAGTCACAGATGTATGCGGACACAACAACTTATATGATTTTTCACGGAGCACTGGTGCCACTTATAAGGATTTATTTAAGGATCTTTGTGATGGACTAATTTACACTATATGGACTACACTTATTTGATATAGATCACACCACACTAATTAATCTCTTTTGTATACATTTGATTCTATTGTTTATGTTAGTAGATCTTATGTTTTTTTGGTCATTTCATTTCATCACTGTCATAGTGTTTGGTCACGGGTTAGCGCGATTTTCCCCCAATTTTTTTTCTAGCATCACATAGGCAGAAGCAATACCTAGCAATGAGAATGGTCTGAGCCTGGCTAATAGCTCAGACCAGCCCCTAAATTTAGGCACATAACACCCTTAAAAGTAAAAGGGCGCTACATACACCCCCTCCTAAAATAGACACTGTCCCCAGTGTCTGCAATAAATGCACAACTCCTCAAGCCTGGGCAAGTGTGAATTTATTCCCGAACTAACTATGTACAATTTGTTATGTTATGTGCCTGAACCAACATAAGGAGCATGGGACAGGAGAAAAGAAATAGAGGAGGAAATCATAGAAGACCAAACACAAACATTGACATCCATTCTCAATGTCACATTTTCACATTACACTGTACATATTCCACCCCCTCCTAAATAACTACTCCACCCATTCTCCGGCAGAATTGCTTGTAGTTCACCTGCAGAGGGAGAGAAAAAAAACACAACACACAAAAATCAACATCCTACTTCTAGAAACAGAAGCAAACCATTCCCCCTGGAAGGAATGACCAGTTTCTGACGCATAATTTCCTACAGAACACTACCACCTAGTGGCAGCACATATTACTACACTAGTCTTAGTGTGCATAGGCACAGATCCATACACGAAGATTCCCCTTGATCATGACGGCTTCCTGCTTCAGCCCTAACTAAATCTACCCAGTGTCTGTTATTTTCTTGGGAAGAGAAGAAAAAAAACCCTTCTCCTCTGCGGAACTGAAGAGGGAGAAAAACAGTCCCCCGATACCTCAACTGAGTACGTTCCTTCTGAAGCAAAGAGTCAGATCAGCAAGTTCCCTGAAGTGGAATAATAAAAAAAAGATAGTACTTGGGATCAGGAAGAACAAGGGTTTTCCATTGCTTGTCCAGTGTCTCTACGTAGTAGATAGCATTGACTCTGTCTTTGCTGCAGATGACCACATGGTCCGCGTGAGTGTGCCGACCATAAGTTCAGTCCTTGCGGCAGCCCTTGTACCGATCAGCCATTACAGCATGTTGTGGGTTTCCTTAATAATAATAATACATTTAAAAATTTACTGGCAGAAATTTGAAAGTCCAGTAGGCCTCAAGGGTAAAGTGAACTATTGCACTTGTAAACCTTTCAGAGCAAAAACTCATGTTTTCCAATGGTCAATGGATGAGCCATCTATAAATCTTTACAAGCCTGTTTTGAGACTTCAGAAACAATGGTGACTTTCGTCACAAGACAAAGGGATGTTGTCCTAGTTTTAATAGACAAACAAGAAATGCTTAATATCTTGGTTGGTTAGAAAACCTGCCATGGAGGACATTTTCCACAGATAACTAACTGAGCATTTATCACCTGGAGGTAAGCTCTCTCTGAAGTCAACCATTGTGAGAAAGACTTTTAGTAAACAGCGATGTTGATTCTAGCTACAGTGGGGAGAACAAGTATTTGATACACTGCAGATTTTGCAGGTTTTCCTACTTACAAAGCATGTAGAGGTCTGTAATTTTTATCATAGTTACTCTTCAACTGCGAGAGATGGAATCTAAAACAAAAATACAGAAAATCACATTGCATGATTTTTAAGTAATTAAGTTGCATTTTATTGCATGACATAAGTATTTGATACATCAGAAAAGCAGAACTTAATATTTGGTACAGAAACCTGCAGCAGGGATTTTGGCTCACTCCTCCATACAGAGCTTCTCCAGATCCTTCAGGTTTCGGGGCTGTCGCTGGGCAATACGGACTTTCAGCTCCCTCCAAAGATTTTCTATTGGGTTCAGGTCTGGAGACTGGCTAGGTCACTCCAGGAACTTGAGATGCTTCTTACGGAGCCACTCCTTAGTTGCCCTGGCTGTGTGCTTCGGGTCGTTGTCATGCTGGAAGACTCAGCCACAACCCATCTTCAATGCTCTTACTAAGGGTAGGAGGTTGTTGGCCAAGATCTCGTGATACATGGCCCCATCCATCCTCCCCTCAATACGGTGCAGTCGTCCTGTCCCCTTTGCAGAAAAGCATCCCCAAAGAATGATGTTTCCACCTCCATGCTTCACGCTTGGGATGGTGTTCTTGGGGTTGTACTCATCCTTCTTCTTCCTGCAAACACAGCGAGTGGAGTTTAGACCAAAAAGCTCTATTTTTGTCTCATCAGACCACATGACTTTCTCCCATTCCTCCTCTGGATCATCCAGATTGTCAAGGTCACCTGTGGCCAGGTGACAGATGCACACCGTAGGGGGACAGGAGTGCACCGCGAGGTAGTGAACCCTATGGCTGGCTTCTGCGGATAGGAAACTGGGTGGTTGTGGAAAGCGGGACCAGAGGAGCACAACCGGGATCCTAACGGAAGCTAGAGCCAAGATTCCCCAGGGCGCGGAGTCTAAGACCCAGCAGGTCTTCTCCAGGGCCTCTAGTGGTGAGGATGTTATGCTGCAGGCTGGGACCAGGTCGCGGCCCCTGGAGTTTCCTAGCTCACGCCCCGTAGGATAAGGGGAAAAGAGGGGAAGCAGCAGCACAAGATATGAGAGAACCGAATAACAAGCTGAAGGTCAGGGGCCACAAGCAGACAAGGATAACGAAAGAACGAGCCGAAGGTCAAGGGTCACGAGCAGACAGGGATAGTCGGGGACAAGCCAATAACGTAACAGAGAGACAGACGTAGCACACGGCAGGCAGGAACCCAAACACACAATGCCTAACAAACACGTTGATCAGCAAAGCAGGTGTCATGGATATGCATTAATGTCTGTCTGCCATCTTACCTTCCTCCTCATGTGTTCATCTAGAGACCAGACCTCCTTCACCTGGCTTCCTTTATAATCTCCTCCCAGCCTGACTCCACCCCAGGCCCTATCACTGAACACTATATTAACCTGTGCACTGCAAGCCTGCTTTGCTGATCAACGTGTTTGTTAGGCATTGTGTGTTTGGGTTCCTGCCTGCCGTGTGCTACGTCTGTCTCTCTGTTACGTTATTGGCTTGTCCCCGACCATCCCTGTCTGCTCGTGACCCTTGACCTTCGGCTCGTTCTTCGTTATCCTTGTCTGCTTGTGGCCCCTGACCTTCGGCTTGTTATTCGGTTCTCTCTATCGTGTGCCGCTGCTTCCCCTTATCCTACGGGGCGTGAGCTAGGAAACTCCAGGGGCCGCGACCTGGTCCCAGCCTGCAGCGTAACATCCTCACCACTAGAGGCCCTGGAGAAGACCAGCTGGGTCTTAGACTCCGCGCCCTGGGGAATCTTGGCTCTCGCTTCCGTTGGGATCCCGGTTGTGCTCCTCTGGTCCCGCTTTCCACAACCACCCAGTTTCCTACCCACAGAAGCCAGCCATAGGGTTCACTACCTCGCGGTGCACTCCTGTCCCCCTACGGTGTGCATCTGTCACCTGGCCACAGGTGACCCTGACAGTTTGATCAGCCATGAACCCGGCTGACATCCCGCTTCCCGCGGATGATCCATTGCAGGGCATAGTTCGCAGACTTGAGACCCAGGAATCAAATCAGACCCAGGTGATGCGAATCCTCCAGGATCTGGCTTCTCGATTCGAGCAGCTTCAGGTCTCCTTGGGAACCCCGAATCCGCAACCCCAAGTACAACCAGCGGCTGTACCTATCGCACCAGTCGCAGCCTCACACTCACTAAGATTGCCAGCTCCGTTCCGTTTCTCTGGGGACTCCAAGGCCTGCAGGGGGTTTCTCAGCCAATGCACTATTCATTTTGAGCTTCAGCCTCAAAGCTTCCTATCTGACCGGGCTAAGGTAGCCTATATCATTTCCCTCCTCTCCGGTGAAGCTTTGGCCTGGGCTGCCCCCCTGTGGGAGAGGAACGATCCGGTGGTTTCCAGTCTGTCCGAATTCTTGAAGCTCTTTCGTAATATCTTCGAAGAGCCGGCTCGGGCTTCTTCAGCGGCTAGTGCTGTCTTACGTCTTCGCCAAGAATCTAGTTCAGTGGGGCAATATGCTCTTCAGTTCCGTATCCACACAGCTGAATTGAGCTGGAATAATGAGGCCCTGGTCGCTACCTTTTTACATGGCCTCTCTGACCGAGTGAAAGACGAATTAGCGGGAAGAGCCATTCCCGTCGGTCTGGACGATGTAATTTCATTATGCAACCAGATCGACATTCGTTTTCAAGAGAGGTCCTTAGAAAAAAGACGCCAGCACTCTCTGGGTCCTAGCCAGTCTGAGCTCCCCTCCCTTCATTCCGTGGAGCATCCTCTACCTGCTGAAGAACCTATGCAGCTGGGCCGGACCAGACTAACCCCCGAAGAACGTGCTAGGCGCAGAACTCTGGGCTTGTGCCTCTATTGTGGGGGCAAGGGTCATTTTCGTGACTCCTGCTCGCTTCGTCCGGGAAACGCTCGGGTCTAATACATTTGGAAGGTGGAGTATTGGACCCAGAAACATCACCTTCTCGCCTGCTCTTGCCGGTGTCCCTTCATGTAGGCACTTCTCCTCAGTCAACCCTTGCATACCTGGATTCCGGGGCTGCCGGCAATTTCATGGATTGGAGAACTGCTTCTTCTATGAAGCTTACCCTTTCACCTCTCACTACCCCATTGGTAGTCTCGGCAATTGATGGCACTGTTCTCCCAGGGGGCCCTATTCGCTTCCAGACGCTACCCATTAGGATGTCGGTAGGGATTCTCCACCAGGAGTGGATATCCTTTCTTATTCTACCCAAGGCCTCTACCCCAGTTGTATTGGGCCTCCCTTGGCTACAGCTCCACTCTCCACATGTGGACTGGGTCTCTGGGCAGATCCTGGCCTGGGGTTCCTCATGTTTCTCGTCGTGTCTTCTCAAGGTGACCCCCAAGGAGAGTCTTCCGGTTGCTGCCACTTCCGTTTCTTCTGATCTTCCCGCCGCATACAGCGATTACCGGGATGTGTTCTGTAAAAAATCAGCTGAGGTGCTTCCTCCCCACAGGTCTTTTGACTGTGCTATTGATCTTGTCCCCGGAGCAACTCTACCCAGGGGTCGTACCTACCCTCTGTCCATCCCAGAGACCCAGGCCATGTCGGAGTATGTAGCAGAGAATCTGGAGAGAGGGTTCATCCGGAAATCCTCATCGCCTGCAGGGGCAGGGTTCTTTTTTGTTGCCAAAAAGGATGGTACCTTAAGACCCTGCATCGATTATCGGGGTTTAAATGCGGTTACTATTAAAAATCGATACCCCTTACCCTTAATATCTGAGCTATTCGATAGGTTGAAGGGTGCCTCCATTTTCACCAAGTTGGATCTCAGAGGCGCGTACAATCTCATTCGAATACGGGAGGGTGACGAATGGAAGACTGCATTTAACACTAGAGACGGGCATTACGAATATCTGGTGATGCCTTTTGGTCTGTGTAATGCTCCAGCCGTGTTTCAAAACTTTGTCAATGAAATCTTCAGAGATCTGCTGTACCAGTTTGTTGTCATCTATCTGGATGACATTCTGATCTTTTCTGAAAATCTGCTCGTCCACAGAAACCATGTCCGCACTGTACTTCAACGTCTTAGAGAGAACAATCTCTATGCCAAGCTGGAGAAATGTTCCTTTGAATGTTCTGAGGTCCTGTTTTTGGGGTGCTTTGTCTCATGTTCGGGGCTTCGTATGGACCCTGGGAAGGTCTTGGCTATCACCAACTGGCCTCTTCCTGCTAGCCTCAAGGCCACACAGCGCTTTCTTGGCTTCACTAATTATTATAGGCAGTTCATAAGGAATTACTCTTCCATTGCCGCGCCTATTATCGCTTTGACCAAGAAGGGTGTGAATGCCAGAGACTGGCCTCCCGAAGCTGTCTCTGCATTTCACAACCTGAAACAGGCCTTTGTTTCTGGCCCCCTCTTGAGGAGACCAAATCCTGGGAATGCATTTTTTATTGAAGTGGACGCTTCCTCAATGGGGGTGGGAGCTGTGCTTCTTCAAATCTTTGAGAAGAGACGCCAACCATGTGCGTTCTTCTCCAAAAAAAATTCTCAGGCAGAGAGGAATTATGCCATCGGTGATCGGGAACTTCTCGCAATTAAATTGGCGTTAGAGGAGTGGCGTCATCTCTTGGAGGGTTCCCCTCACTCCATAACGATCTTTACCGATCACAAGAATTTACAGTATCTACAGAATGCTAAACGTCTGAATCCTAGACAGGCCAGGTGGAGTCTCTTCTTTGCCCGTTTTAATTTCACGATTACCTACAAACCTGGTTCCTGCAACGGTCGGGCTGATGCGCTCTCTAGGTCATTTGACACTTTGGACGAGGAGTCCGCCCCTGAACCTGAGCCGATCATTCCCACCTCATGCATTGTTGCCCACTCTACCACCCTGAAGTCTAAAATTCCGCCTGGTAAGACCTTTGTCCCCACTGAGCTAAGAGCTAAGATCCTTCGTTGGGGACATGATTTCAAGGTGGCAGGGCATTCTGGATTCCTCCGATCCTTCCTACTCATCAGTCGTCACTACTGGTGGCCTAATCTCCGCTCAGACGTCAAAGACTACGTTAAAGCTTGTCATGTCTGTGCTCAGTCCAAATCCTCCACACAAGCTCCTGCTGGTCTCCTCATGCCCTTGCCTATTCCTAAGGAACCCTGGGCCCATATTGCCATGGATTTTATCACCGATCTCCCACTGTCTGAGAATAATACAGTCATTTGGGTGGTAATCGATCGATTCTCCAAGATGGCTCATTTTGTTCCTCTTCCTGGTCTTCCTTCTGCCCCTGCCTTGGTTCCCATTTTCATTCGAGAAATTCTCCGCCTACATGGGGTCCCTTCTCATATTGTTTCCGACAGGGGAGTCCAATTCACGTCTCGTTTTTGGAGAGCCTTTTGCAAATCCCTCAATATTGTCTTGGATTTTTCTTCTTCTTACCATCCCCAATCCAATGGACAGACTGAGAGGGTTAATCAGGAGTTAGAGGTCTTTCTTCGCACCTTTGTGTCTTCTCACCATGACGATTGGTCCTCTCTACTCCCGTGGGCAGAATTCTCCCATAACAATCATGTGAATACCAGTTCGCAGAAGACACCCTTTTTCACAGTTTATGGAAAACACCCTCAACTTCCTCTTCCTATGATCTGTTCTCCAGACATTCCAGCTTTGGCTTCGGTTCAGGAGTCTCTCAATTCCGTTTGGGGTCACGTTCATGATTCCCTCCGGGCAGCTGCTGAAAAATTCAAAGGCTTTGCAGACCGCCGCAGGCGTAAACCGCCTTCTCTTCAGCCAGGGGACAAAGTCTGGCTCTCTACCAGGAACATCAAGCTCCGAGTTCCTTCTCTGAAGTTTGCTCCACGATTCATCGGTCCATACACGGTAACTGCTAAACTGAATCCGGTTTGTTTCAAACTCCAGATTCCTAAGAGCCTTAAAATCACTAACTCCTTTCATGTTGCTCTTCTAAAGCCTTTAGTCCTCAATAAATTCTCTCGTCCTCTTCCTACCGTGGCGCCTGTCTCGGAGGATAATCAGGAGTACGAGATCAGTCAAATTCTGGACTCCCGACTCTGTAAAGGCGTTCTTCAGTACCTCGTTCATTGGAAAGGGTTTGGTCCTGAGGAGAGGTCTTGGATCACTGCATCTGAGGTCTTTGCACCTCGTCTGTTAAAGGAGTTTCATCTGAAGTTTCCCTCTAAACCTGGGCCCAGGCGGGGAAGGGGGAGGCCTCGTAAGAGGGAGGGTACTGTCATGGATATGCATTAATGTCTGTCTGCCATCTTACCTTCCTCCTCATGTGTTCATCTAGAGACCAGACCTCCTTCACCTGGCTTCCTTTATAATCTCCTCCCAGCCTGACTCCACCCCAGGCCCTATCACTGAACACTATATTAACCTGTGCACTGCAAGCCTGCTTTGCTGATCAACGTGTTTGTTAGGCATTGTGTGTTTGGGTTCCTGCCTGCCGTGTGCTACGTCTGTCTCTCTGTTACGTTATTGGCTTGTCCCCGACCATCCCTGTCTGCTCGTGACCCTTGACCTTCGGCTCGTTCTTCGTTATCCTTGTCTGCTTGTGGCCCCTGACCTTCGGCTTGTTATTCGGTTCTCTCTATCGTGTGCCGCTGCTTCCCCTTATCCTACGGGGCGTGAGCTAGGAAACTCCAGGGGCCGCGACCTGGTCCCAGCCTGCAGCGTAACATCCTCACCACTAGAGGCCCTGGAGAAGACCAGCTGGGTCTTAGACTCCGCGCCCTGGGGAATCTTGGCTCTCGCTTCCGTTGGGATCCCGGTTGTGCTCCTCTGGTCCCGCTTTCCACAACCACCCAGTTTCCTACCCACAGAAGCCAGCCATAGGGTTCACTACCTCGCGGTGCACTCCTGTCCCCCTACGGTGTGCATCTGTCACCTGGCCACAGGTGACCCTGACAGCAGGCTTGCAGTGCACAGGTTAATATAGTGTTCTGTGATAGGGCCTGGGGTGGAGTCAGGCTGGGAGGAGATTATAAAGGAAGCCAGGTGAAAGGGTTCTGGCCTCTAAGATGAACACATGGGAAGGAAGGTAAGCTGACAGACAAACACTACTGCATATCCATGACAGTACCCTCCCTCTTATGGGCCCTCCCCCGCCTGGGCCCAGGCTTAAAGGGAAATCTCAGATGAAACCTCCTCAACAGATGAGGTGCAACGACATCAGATGCAGCGATCCAAGACGCCTCCTCAGGACCAAAACCTCTCCAATGCACAAGGTACTGAAGAATACCTCTGCAGAGCCGAGAATCCAGAACTTGTCTAACCTCGTACTTTAGATTATCCTCAGAGACCAGAACCGAGGTAGGGAGATGACAAGAAGATCTATTGAGGACCAAAGGCTCTCTAGGAATAAGCAAGGGCATGAGAGGATCAACAGAAATCTGAGGAGGGTCCCCTAGACCCTTAAAGATGAACTGGTCATCTAGCACAGGACCATCAAACTGGGCAGATGTCAGTGGAACCCTGAAGTCAGGTTGGTTAGAGGGTGACATGTGACAGGAGTCAAGCTGAATAGCTGAAAGACAAGCAGAATGTCCTGAACAAGAAAAAGTAGGCGGCTCACTGGGCATGGGCTGGACTGGCATAACTAGTACAGAGGCCGAGTGAATAGAGTCAGGTGTAGCGACTACCTGAATCGCATCGCAAGACGTAGCGACTGCAGGACTTGTAGACAAGCTAGCCTGGCTCTGCGTCCAAGGGCGATTAGGGACAGAGAAATGTAAATGGTTATGCGACCTGGAATGAATGACCAGCTCAGGTTCACAGGGGGCAACCTTGGGTAGGCAGGATGAGGAACAGGAGGAACCCCAAGCCAGGATCTGTCCAGTAGTCCAGTCCACATGAGGAGAATGGAGCTGTAACCATGGGAGACCCAAAATTATAGGCGTTGAGGCCTTGGGTAAGATAAGGAAGGATATCCACTCCTGGTGGAGTGTCCCTACCGACATCTTAACAGGGAGGGTCTGGAAGCGGATAGGTCACCCTGGGAGAACAGTACCATCAATCGCCAAGACCACCAATGGCGTGGTGAGGGGCAAAAGAGTAAGTCTCATGGACGACGCGATTTCCCAGTCCATGAAATTACCAGCGGCTCCGGAATCCAGATATGCTGAGACCGAATGAGAAGAAGCACCAACATGAAGGAACACAGAAAGCAGAAGACGAGAAGGGGAAGGTGATATTTCTGGGTCCAATACTCCACTTTCCAGATGAAGTGGACCCAAACGTTTTTCTGGACAAAGAGAGCAAGTGTCACGAAAATGACCTTTGCCCCCACAGTAGAGACACAGGCCTAGAGTTCTGCGCCTAGCACGTTCCTCTGGGGATAGCCTGGTCCTGCCCAGCTGCATGGGTTCCTCAGCTGGCAGGAGATGCTCCACGGGTCGAGGAGAGGGGAGCTCAGGCTGACTAAGGACCAAGGAGTGCTGGCGCCGCTTTTCTAGGGTCCTTTCCTGAAAGCGAATATCGATCTGGTTACACAAGGAGATAACTCCGTCCAGATCAGTGGGGATGGTTCTTCCTGCTAATTCATCCTTCACTCTATCAGACAGGCCATGCAAAAAGGTTGCGACTAAGGCCTCATTGTTCCAGCTCAACTCAGCCGACAGTATGCGGAAATTAAGGGCGTACTGTCCCACTGAAGCAGACTCTTGGCGGAGACGTAGAAGGGCGCTGGCCGCTGAAGAGACACGAGCCGGTTCTTCAAAGATATTCCCAAAAAGTTTCAAGAAGCCAGACAGGCTAGAAACCACTGGATCATTCAGTTCCCACAGAGGGGCTGCCCAGGCTAAAGCTTCAGCGGAGAGGAGGGAAATGATATAGGCTACCTTTGCCCTATCAGACAGAAAGTTTTGAGGCTGAAGCTCAAAATGAATCGTGCATTGGCTAAGGAACCCTCTGCAGGCCTTGGAGTCCCCAGAGAAACGGAACGGAGCTGGCAGTGTTAGTGAGTGTGTGGCTGCGACTGGTGCGATAGGTACCACCGCTGGTTGTACTTGAGGTTGCGGATTCGGGGTTCCCAAGGAGGCCTGAAGCTGCTCGAATCGAGAAGCCAGATCCCGGAGGAATCGCATCACCTGAGTCTGATTCGATTCCTGGGTTTCAAGTCTGTGGATTATGCCCCGCAATGGATCATCCGCGGGGATCGGGATGTCAGCCGGGTCCATGGCTGATCAAACTGTCAAGGTCACCTGTGGCCAGGTGACAGATGCACACCGTAGGGGGACAGGAGTGCACCGCGAGGTAGTGAACCCTATGGCTGGCTTCTGCGGATAGGAAACTGGGTGGTTGTGGAAAGCGGGACCAGAGGAGCACAACCGGGATCCTAACGGAAGCTAGAGCCAAGATTCCCCAGGGCGCGGAGTCTAAGACCCAGCAGGTCTTCTCCAGGGCCTCTAGTGGTGAGGATGTTATGCTGCAGGCTGGGACCAGGTCGCGGCCCCTGGAGTTTCCTAGCTCACGCCCCGTAGGATAAGGGGAAAAGAGGGGAAGCAGCAGCACAAGATATGAGAGAACCGAATAACAAGCTGAAGGTCAGGGGCCACAAGCAGACAAGGATAACGAAAGAACGAGCCGAAGGTCAAGGGTCACGAGCAGACAGGGATAGTCGGGGACAAGCCAATAACGTAACAGAGAGACAGACGTAGCACACGGCAGGCAGGAACCCAAACACACAATGCCTAACAAACACGTTGATCAGCAAAGCAGGCTTGCAGTGCACAGGTTAATATAGTGTTCTGTGATAGGGCCTGGGGTGGAGTCAGGCTGGGAGGAGATTATAAAGGAAGCCAGGTGAAAGGGTTCTGGCCTCTAAGATGAACACATGGGAAGGAAGGTAAGCTGACAGACAAACACTACTGCATATCCATGACACAGATGGTCATTGGCAAACTTCAGACGGGCCTGGACATGCGCTGGCTTGAGCAGGGGGACCTTGCGTGCGCTGCAGGAGTTTTTTTTTTTTGTATAATCTTTATTTTTGTAAAAGGGAAATATACAACAACAAAGAAATAAAGTACATCAATAATAGCAATGTCTCGTAGGCATTATGTGGGGCGGCCTATGGGCCGCACTAGTTAGTAAAGTAAGGATGTCACCATAGGAAGCGCTGCAGGATTTTAATCAATGACGGCGTAGTGTGTTACTAATGGTTTTCTTAGAGACTGTGGTCCCAGATCACTTCAGGTCATTGACCAGGTCCTGTCGTGTAGTTCTGGGTTGATCCCTCACCTTCCTCATGATCATTGATGCCCCACGAGGTGAGATCTTGCATGGAGCCCCAGACCGAGGGAGATTGACCGTCATCTTGAACTTCTTCCATTTTCTAATAATTGCGCCAACAGTTGTTGCCTTCTCACCAAGCTGCTTGCCTATTGTCCTGTAGCCCATCCCAGCCATGTGCACGTCTACAATTTTATCCCTGATGTCCTTACACAGCTCTCTGGTCTTGGCCAATGTGGAGAGGTTGGAGTCTGTTTGATTAAGTGTGTGGACAGGTGTCTTTTATACAGGTAACGAGTTCAAACAGGTTCAGTTAATACAGGTAATGAGTGGAGAACAGGAGGGCTTCTTAAAGAAAAAATAACAGGTCTGTGAGAGCCGGAATTCTTACTGGTAGGTAGGTGATCAAATACTTATGTCATGCAATAAAATGCAAATTAATTATTTAAAAATCATACAATGTGATTTTCTGGATTTTTGTTTTAGATTCAGTCTCTTACAGTTAAAGAGTACCTATGATTAAAATGATAGACCTCTACATGCTTTGTAAGTAGGAAAACCTGCAAAATCAGCAGTGTATCAAATACTTTTTCTCCCCACTGTATATAGAGACAATGGATGGAGAAGAATCCATAAGAAGGATTTGTTTATACAGCTGGACTGGTATCTTGTATTAAGGAAAATCCAGTCCATTACTAGCAGCCACTGAAACTGGAACTAAAAATAACATTACAATTTATATAATATACATATATAAAATGTTATATTACAATGTTGCCATACATTTTGTGAGCTGCTTAATAGTGAGTGCATCCTAACACATAGTAGTAACATAGTTGAAGTTTTGCCAATCGGGATACATTTTTACAAACCATAAACAAATCAAATCATGTATAATTTTTGTTATATACCTGTATATATAGATATACGTATGGAATAAATGAAGGTATGTTTAGATTATCAAATAACATCTTAGGTCATAGGGAAAAATATGATCTTAGTATAGGTTGACCTAGGCATTTTGTTAGAAAAAGAAATATAGATACCAGTGTGATTTTATAAATAGAAGTGTTTCAAAGTGTTAATTATCAGTATGAAAAATGTCAAATTGTGATTATAAGAATATAAAGGAACCTACGTTTAGAGATTAACACGTACTCAAAATATATAGATAAATATTTGTGTGTTATATTGATTGATATATAATCTGTACCCTGTTTAGAAAAACCAGTTTATAGATATATTTTTAGACAGAAATATAAAACAATTTATGTTATGAAGGAATCAAAAAGTATATTAGAAATATGTTATGTATACCAGATTACCAGAAGATAAAAATATATATGTACTGGATAGTCTTCCCAGCATTACATAAACTTATACACATTCTGAAAATAAAATATATCAACTTAAAGCGGAGGTTCTGCGGCCGATTGTTTTTTTTTTTTTTTGCTGCATTCAATGTGGTTAAAGTTAAGGGTTTAGTACTCACTACTCTGGCGATTAAAAGCATCCCCCATCCATTTTCATATAAAAGAAACACTTATATTAAATTTCCATTTTGCTTGTGGGCATAGTGAAGCCCACAAGCACAGGCTTCCGGGAAGCGGTGAATGCGTGTCTCCCGGCATTCACCGCTCTCTTGCGTGAGCAGTGTTGACGGCGAGCAGCGCCGTCAACACTTTCTGGTTGCCATCACAACGGGCGGCGTCGTTCAAAGTACACGCCCCGTTGTGACTGGATTCAAATCGAAAGAATCAGCGACTGATTAGAACAGGCTCTGTATGCGTCCGCAATAACTTCCCGGCGGAGCGCCGTAAACTGAGCAGGTTGCCATCCCAACGGGCGGAGGCGTCGGAAGTTCCTGCCCTGTTGTGATGGCAACCAAAAATATACACAGTACAGTACGGGGAGGGAGCGCAGACAATCTCGCGAGATTTTGCAGCGGCGATCCGCACTGACTCCTGGGAATGCTGACACTTAGCTCCCAGGAGACAGTGCGCCGCCGGGGAAAAGGCATGTACACGCCTACTCCCGCGGGAGGAACAGACAGGAAGTTCCCCAATGAAGACAAATAATAAGGTAAATACAGCATTTAAAAAAAAAAAAAATTGTCGTTTGCTTATCTATGCAATGCACAGAAGGGGATATTATTAAGTCAATAATTTGGGAGAACCTCCACTTTAAAGAGTTGATGCCCCGGTGGTTGAAAGTGATATTACTTGAGGATCCCAAAGTCCAGAGAACAGTTAATCATTAAGTTGTCAACCTATAGAAACCAGACACTTTTGGACAGTAACTCCCATATCTGCAGCCACCAATGAGTTGAAAACACACGTCCCTTGGGCAGAACTTAGTATAATTTTTATAATCTTTTTGTCCAGAGACAATATTTAAGGGAAGAAAAATTAGACAGAGGAAAGGACAGACGGACTCCCACACTGACTCCCACACACACACTCAGGGACCCACCCTGAGGGGCACACTGGGAGATTCACACTCTCAGACAGACTGACACCCATGCACCATGCATGAAGACATATTTTTACACTCATGAAGATTCCTAGACACCCGATACCTAAAAGCCACGGCAGCCATCTTAACTCTGGTCACTTGCCAGTAGGAAATAGACATGTTGGAAGGGTAATTATGTTATTTTTGATTTAATTTTGAATTCATTGTTGTTCTCAAAAATATTGAAGTATTGAAGATTCTGCAATTATGATTTATTCTCATTAACCAACAACCGGTAGATGTTTTTTTTGTAAGGATTACATTTTTCATTATATTTTTCTTTTTGCATAGTTCCAATCTTAGTGACAAAACAAACGTCCAATTTATTTCACATTGTTAACCACTTACTTACCTGCAGTATAGTAACGGTTAGATGTGTGAAATACAGACGTTCTGTTTCATTGTCAATTATTCAAGGTTGTTGAACCTATTGAGAATTTATCATGACAGCATTGTGTCAAGGGACTGCATGCCCATTTTGCGGGTACTGCTATTGATTTTCAAGTCGTTCATGTAACACAATTGGTATTTTAATTTCACGTAAATATTTTCTTTTTGTCAACCAATAAATGTAGCTATTTTGTATGATCATACGTCTCGTGAATAAGTTTCATATTATAGACTGTGTCATATAGATTGACTTGTATTCAAAAATATCTTCGTTAAAAATTACTCAATAATTAATATTGTGCGGGCCAACTGTCCCTTTATAAGCACAACAAGCAAAACACTTCAAATATCGGTAGCCCCTTGGTACTTTCACATGGTTGGTCCCATACAAAGTCAGCGTACTAACGTTCACGGGAGGCCTTGATCTCATAAAACAGTTCTTTTGGAACATAAGGATATTCCCAACCATAGTCAGCCGCGACCTTTTTGTACAGGAGCCATTGCAACCGGGCGAGGGGTGGCATGGTAGCCCGGTCTCCTGCTCCTGGGAAGACAATAGCGTCCGAAGACCTTCTCAATGGTATAGGCTCCAGCGGCGGCAAAGGTGGCCGTAATGGTGCAGGGCATCCGCAACAGCAGGCACTGAGGACGCCGGAGCTGGCAATGCGGGCGTGGGATCAGTCTCTTCCCTTGCAGTAGGGACTTCCACTCGGGGTGTAGTTTCCCCAGAGTCCATTTGCGAAACTCCACCTAAGCTGCGGGGTGAAGTTGCCGGAATTCTATCCCAACCCTTTCTTTCAAATACTTCATCCACATCACGATCATCCCCCACATCTGAAGATTAGTGATGAGCCGAACACCCCCGGGTTCGGTTCGCACCAGAACCCGCGAACGGACCGAAAGTTCGAACGAACATTAGAACCCTATTAAATACAATGGATGCGAACGTTCGAATTCTAAAGTGCTAATTATAACAACTATTATGCATGTTATTGTCATAAATAGGGTTTGGGAACCCGGGTTGTGCACCAGGGGACATGTATCAATGCAAAAAGAAGTTTTAAAAACGGTCGTTTTTCGGGAGCAGTCATTTTAATGATGCATAAAGTGAAAAAAAAAAAGTCAAATATTCCTTTAAATATCGTACCTGGGGGGTGTCTAAAGTATGCCTGTGAAGTGCCACGTGTTTCCCGTGTTTAGAACTGTCCCTGCACAAAATGACACTTCTAAAGGAAAAAAAAGCCATTTAAAACTGCTTGCGGCTTTAATGTAATGTCTGGTCCCGGTAATATGGATGAAATTCTTTAAGAAAAATGGCATAGCTACCCCATGACCCCCCCCCCTACCCCAGCCCATTACTTGCCCCTTTGGGTCTTGTATGGATATTAAGGGGAACCCCGCACATAAAATAAAAAAGGCCCTATATACTCTGAACAGCCGTATACAGGCGGTGCATACAAGACAGGGACTGTAGGTTTGTTCTTATGTAGAATCTGTTTGTAATTTTGAACAGGTACATTGTTGAAGTGTAGCTCCAGCCCAAAAATCTATTTTTAAACTTTTTGGGAAACATAGGTAAGGGTTATCACCCCTGTAACATTTGTTTTGCTGTCTGTGCCCCTGTTCAGAACATTTCACCTCACTTTCCGTCCCAATGACAACTGTTTTTGAAATGTGGTGTTTTTCTTGAAACAAGGATTGCTGATAAAGCATCAGTACAGATGAGACCCCTTTCTCCCATATTTATTCTTACAGGAGAGAATTTTCCTTTCTAGGGGTAGATTTCCTCTCACTTCCTGTTGTCTTCTTTCGTTTGCAAGTAGGAGTCGTTTGTAAGTTGGATGTTTGAAAGTAGGGACCTGCCGTATATACTCTGCAGAAATAGGCCCCTTAGTTGTTGGTGTTGGCACAACACTGTAAGCACTCAGTTACTCTTGGTTGGTGCTGGAACGCCCTGCTGTCAACTATTATATCAGGAATTTTAATTACATATAATTGTTGAACAGTGGTAGTAAAAATTGGGGCTTTGATGGTGGTGCTGGTGCCACAACACTGTAAGCCCTGACAGTTACTCTTGGTGGGTGCAGCAATGGGCCCTGCTGTGAATTATTAGATCAAGAATTGTAATTACATGCCCCTTTTGAACAGGGGCTGAAAAATTGGGCCTTTCGTGGTGGTGGTGGTGGTGGCGTTGCCACAAGACTGTAAGCCCTCAGAGTTACTCTTGGTGGGTGCAGCAATGGACCCTGCTGTGAATTATTAGATCAAGAATTGTAATTGCATGCCCCTGTTGAACAGGGGCTGAAAAATTGGGCCTTAGGCACTGGTGGCACAACACTACAACCCCTCACAGATACTGTACTTGGAGCACAGCAATGAGCCCTGTTGCAAAGTATTGCTTCAAAAATTGTAATGACACGCCCCTGTTAAACAGGGGCTGAAAAATTGGGCCTTAGGCACTGGTGCCACAACACTCCAACCCCTCACAGATACTGTACTTGGAGCACAGCAATGAGCCCTATGGCAAATTATTGCTAAAAAAATTGTAATTACACGCCCCTGTAAAACAGGGGCTGAAAAATTGGGCCTTAGCCACTGGTGGCGGCACCCATAAACAAAAATGATCTTCCAAGCTATCATCATCAATCGTATCATTGAGGACTCGGAGGAGGAGGATAGCCAGTCAACATAACAGCACAGGCACTCAGCATCAGCATCAGTCTTGAAGGGATGTGACATGTTAAAATCAATTAGTCTGTTATATCAGCATCAGGTGTGTGGTAGCTAGTGGTGATCCAAGACTGGTTCATCTTGATGAAAGTCAGTCGATCAACCGAGTCGGTGGACAGGCGCACCCTTTGATCCGTGACAAATCCTCCAGCAGCACTGAATGTGCGTTCCGAAAGAACGCTGGATGCAGGACAGGCCAGTAGCTCAATTGCATACTGTGCAAGCTCTGGCCAGTGATCCATCCTCAAGACCCAGTAAGCCAGAGGATTTTCGGTGGGGAAGGTGTCCAAGTCTGACCTTGCCCCTAGATATTCCTGCACCATGTTTATCAGACGCTGGCGATGGTTGCTGGAACCGATCATACTTTGGGGCTGCGAACTAAAGAATTGTCTGAACGCATCGGTCAGACGGCCACCTTCCCCACCGCTCCTTCTTTGACTGGCCGAAGCCTCAGCAACTCGTTGTCCAGGACCAGGAGTTTGTAACCTCCCAGTCTCTGGGAACGCGTTGCACAGACCTTTCTGCAAGGCCTCCCGGAGTTGTCTCATCCTCTGCTCCCTCTGCGACGGTAACATAAGGTCCGCAACCTTACCCTTGTACCGTGGATCAAGGAGAGTGGCCAGCCAGTAATGGTCCCTCTCCTTGATCCGAAGAATACGAGGATCCTTCCGCAGACTTTGCAGGATCAGGGAGGCCATGCAGCGTAGGTTTGCTGAGGCATTCGCTCCGGAGTCCTCTGGGTCACTAAGGACGACATGATCCGCAGCCACCTCCTCCCAGCCACGTACAAGTCCACTGGTTTCTTGGGACTGTAAATCATCCCTAAAAGACTGCTGCTGATGATGCTGAGTGCCAGCCTCCACCTCCATGCTGACACAATCCTCCTCCTCCTCCTCCTCCTCCTCCTCTTCCTGTGCGATGGGTGGGACAGAAGGAACACTGTCTGGGTAAAGGGGGCCTTGAGAGGCAAGGAAGTCCTCCTCTTCCTGCCTCTGTTCTGCCTCAAGTGCCCTGTCCATTATTCCACGCAGCGTGTGCTCCAACAGGTGGACAAGAGGTACAGTGTCACTGATGCATGCACTGTCACTGCTCACCATCCTCGTGGCCTCCTCAAATGGTGCCAGGACAGTGCATGCATCCCTGATCATGCCCCACTGGCGTGGAGAAAAAAAACCAAGCTCCCCTGACCCTGTCCTGGTGCCGTAGTCGCACAGGTACTCATTGATGGCCCTCTGCTGCGTGTGCAGCCGCTGCAGCATGGCCAACGTTGAGTTCCACCTGGTGGGCATGTCACATATAAGGCGGTTCTTGGGCAGGTTCAACTCCTTTTGCAGCTCAGCCAGGCGAGCACTGGCATTATAAGATCTGCGGAAATGCACACAGACTTTCCTGGCCTGCCTCAGGACATCCTGTAAGCCCGGGTGTCATGGATATGCATTAATGTCTGTCTGCCATCTTACCTTCCTCCTCATGTGTTCTTCTAGAGACCAGACCTCCTTCACCTGGCTTCCTTTATAATCTCCTCCCAGCCTGACTCCACCCCAGGCCCTATCACTGAACACTATATTAACCTGTGCACTGCAAGCCTGCTTTGCTGATCAACGTGTTTGTTAGGCATTGTGTGTTTGGGTTCCTGCCTGCCGTGTGCTACGTCTGTCTCTCTGTTACGTTATTGGCTTGTCCCTGACCATCCCTGTCTGCTCGTGACCCTTGACCTTCGGCTCGTTCTTCGTTATCCTTGTCTGCTTGTGGCCCCTGACCTTCGGCTTGTTATTCGGTTCTCTCTATCGTGTGCTGCTGCTTCCCCTTATCCTACGGGGCGTGAGCTAGGAAACTCCAGGGGCCGCGACCTGGTCCCAGCCTGCAGCGTAACATCCTCACCACTAGAGGCCCTGGAGAAGACCAGCTGGGTCTTAGACTCCGCGCCCTGGGGAATCTTGGCTCTCGCTTCCGTTGGGATCCCGGTTGTGCTCCTCTGGTCCCGCTTTCCACAACCACCCAGTTTCCTATCCACAGAAGCCAGCCATAGGGTTCACTACCTCGCGGTGCACTCCTGTCCCCCTACGGTGTGCATCTGTCACCTGGCCACAGGTGACCCTGACAGTTTGATCAGCCATGAACCCGGCTGACATCCCGCTTCCCGCGGATGATCCATTGCAGGGCATAGTTCGCAGACTTGAGACCCAGGAATCAAATCAGACCCAGGTGATGCGATTCCTCCAGGATCTGGCTTCTCGATTCGAGCAGCTTCAGGTCTCCTTGGGAACCCCGAATCCGCAACCCCAAGTACAACCAGCGGCTGTACCTATCGCACCAGTCGCAGCCTCACACTCACTAAGATTGCCAGCTCCGTTCCGTTTCTCTGGGGACTCCAAGGCCTGCAGGGGGTTTCTCAGCCAATGCACTATTCATTTTGAGCTTCAGCCTCAAAGCTTCCTATCTGACCGGGCTAAGGTAGCCTATATCATTTCCCTCCTCTCCGGTGAAGCTTTGGCCTGGGCTGCCCCCCTGTGGGAGAGGAACGATCCGGTGGTTTCCAGTCTGTCCGAATTCTTGAAGCTCTTTCGTAATATCTTCGAAGAGCCGGCTCGGGCTTCTTCAGCGGCTAGTGCTGTCTTACGTCTTCGCCAAGAATCTAGTTCAGTGGGGCAATATGCTCTTCAGTTCCGTATCCACACAGCTGAATTGAGCTGGAATAATGAGGCCCTGGTCGCTACCTTTTTACATGGCCTCTCTGACCGAGTGAAAGACGAATTAGCGGGAAGAGCCATTCCCGTCGGTCTGGACGATGTAATTTCATTATGCAACCAGATCGACATTCGTTTTCAAGAGAGGTCCTTAGAAAAAAGACGCCAGCACTCTCTGGGTCCTAGCCAGTCTGAGCTCCCCTCCCTTCATTCCGTGGAGCATCCTCTACCTGCTGAAGAACCTATGCAGCTGGGCCGGACCAGACTAACCCCCGAAGAACGTGCTAGGCGCAGAACTCTGGGCTTGTGCCTCTATTGTGGGGGCAAGGGTCATTTTCGTGACTCCTGCTCGCTTCGTCCGGGAAACGCTCGGGTCTAATACATTTGGAAGGTGGAGTATTGGACCCAGAAACATCACCTTCTCGCCTGCTCTTGCCGGTGTCCCTTCATGTAGGCACTTCTCCTCAGTCAACCCTTGCATACCTGGATTCCGGGGCTGCCGGCAATTTCATGGATTGGAGAACTGCTTCTTCTATGAAGCTTACCCTTTCACCTCTCACTACCCCATTGGTAGTCTCGGCAATTGATGGCACTGTTCTCCCAGGGGGCCCTATTCGCTTCCAGACGCTACCCATTAGGATGTCGGTAGGGATTCTCCACCAGGAGTGGATATCCTTTCTTATTCTACCCAAGGCCTCTACCCCAGTTGTATTGGGCCTCCCTTGGCTACAGCTCCACTCTCCACATGTGGACTGGGTCTCTGGGCAGATCCTGGCCTGGGGTTCCTCATGTTTCTCGTCGTGTCTTCTCAAGGTGACCCCCAAGGAGAGTCTTCCGGTTGCTGCCACTTCTGTTTCTTCTGATCTTCCCGCCGCATACAGCGATTACCGGGATGTGTTCTGTAAAAAATCAGCTGAGGTGCTTCCTCCCCACAGGTCTTTTGACTGTGCTATTGATCTTGTCCCCGGAGCAACTCTACCCAGGGGTCGTACCTACCCTCTGTCCATCCCAGAGACCCAGGCCATGTCGGAGTATGTAGCAGAGAATCTGGAGAGAGGGTTCATCCGGAAATCCTCATCGCCTGCAGGGGCAGGGTTCTTTTTTGTTGCCAAAAAGGATGGTACCTTAAGACCCTGCATCGATTATCGGGGTTTAAATGCGGTCACTATTAAAAATCGATACCCCTTACCCTTAATATCTGAGCTATTCGATAGGTTGAAGGGTGCCTCCATTTTCACCAAGTTGGATCTCAGAGGCGCGTACAATCTCATTCGAATACGGGAGGGTGACGAATGGAAGACTGCATTTAACACTAGAGACGGGCATTACGAATATCTGGTGATGCCTTTTGGTCTGTGTAATGCTCCAGCCGTGTTTCAAAACTTTGTCAATGAAATCTTCAGAGATCTGCTGTACCAGTTTGTTGTCATCTATCTGGATGACATTCTGATCTTTTCTGAAAATCTGCTCGTCCACAGAAACCATGTCCGCACTGTACTTCAACGTCTTAGAGAGAACAGTCTCTATGCCAAGCTGGAGAAATGTTCCTTTGAATGTTCTGAGGTCCTGTTTTTGGGGTGCTTTGTCTCATGTTCGGGGCTTCGTATGGACCCTGGGAAGGTCTTGGCTATCACCAACTGGCCTCTTCCTGCTAGCCTCAAGGCCACACAGCGCTTTCTTGGCTTCACTAATTATTATAGGCAGTTCATAAGGAATTACTCTTCCATTGCCGCGCCTATTATCGCTTTGACCAAGAAGGGTGTGAATGCCAGAGACTGGCCTCCCGAAGCTGTCTCTGCATTTCACAACCTGAAACAGGCCTTTGTTTCTGGCCCCCTCTTGAGGAGACCAAATCCTGGGAATGCATTTTTTATTGAAGTGGACGCTTCCTCAATGGGGGTGGGAGCTGTGCTTCTTCAAATCTTTGAGAAGAGACGCCAACCATGTGCGTTCTTCTCCAAAAAATTTTCTCAGGCAGAGAGGAATTATGCCATCGGTGATCGGGAACTTCTCGCAATTAAATTGGCGTTAGAGGAGTGGCGTCATCTCTTGGAGGGTTCCCCTCACTCCATAACGATCTTTACCGATCACAAGAATTTACAGTATCTACAGAATGCTAAACGTCTGAATCCTAGACAGGCCAGGTGGAGTCTCTTCTTTGCCCGTTTTAATTTCACGATTACCTACAAACCTGGTTCCTGCAACGGTCGGGCTGATGCGCTCTCTAGGTCATTTGACACTTTGGACGAGGAGTCCGCCCCTGAACCTGAGCCGATCATTCCCACCTCATGCATTGTTGCCCACTCTACCACCCTGAAGTCTAAAATTCCGCCTGGTAAGACCTTTGTCCCCACTGAGCTAAGAGCTAAGATCCTTCGTTGGGGACATGATTCCAAGGTGGCAGGGCATTCTGGATTCCTCCGGTCCTTCCTACTCATCAGTCGTCACTACTGGTGGCCTAATCTCCGCTCAGACGTCAAAGACTACGTTAAAGCTTGTCATGTCTGTGCTCAGTCCAAATCCTCCACACAAGCTCCTGCTGGTCTCCTCATGCCCTTGCCTATTCCTAAGGAACCCTGGGCCCATATTGCCATGGATTTTATCACCGATCTCCCACTGTCTGAGAATAATACAGTCATTTGGGTGGTAATCGATCGATTCTCCAAGATGGCTCATTTTGTTCCTCTTCCTGGTCTTCCTTCTGCCCCTGCCTTGGTTCCCATTTTCATTCGAGAAATTCTCCGCCTACATGGGGTCCCTTCTCATATTGTTTCCGACAGGGGAGTCCAATTCACGTCTCGTTTTTGGAGAGCCTTTTGCAAATCCCTCAATATTGTCTTGGATTTTTCTTCTTCTTACCATCCCCAATCCAATGGACAGACTGAGAGGGTTAATCAGGAGTTAGAGGTCTTTCTTCGCACCTTTGTGTCTTCTCACCATGACGATTGGTCCTCTCTACTCCCGTGGGCAGAATTCTCCCATAACAATCATGTGAATACCAGTTCGCAGAAGACACCCTTTTTCACAGTTTATGGAAAACACCCTCAACTTCCTCTTCCTATGATCTGTTCTCCAGACATTCCAGCTTTGGCTTCGGTTCAGGAGTCTCTCAATTCCGTTTGGGGTCACGTTCATGATTCCCTCCGGGCAGCTGCTGAAAAATTCAAAGGCTTTGCCGACCGCCGCAGGCGTAAACCGCCTTCTCTTCAGCCAGGGGACAAAGTCTGGCTCTCTACCAGGAACATCAAGCTCCGAGTTCCTTCTCTGAAGTTTGCTCCACGATTCATCGGTCCATACACGGTAACTGCTAAACTGAATCCGGTTTGTTTCAAACTCCAGATTCCTAAGAGCCTTAAAATCACTAACTCCTTTCATGTTGCTCTTCTAAAGCCTTTAGTCCTCAATAAATTCTCTCGTCCTCTTCCTACCGTGGCGCCTGTCTCTGAGGATAATCAGGAGTACGACATCAGTCAAATTCTGGACTCCCGACTCTGTAAAGGCGTTCTTCAGTACCTCGTTCATTGGAAAGGGTTTGGTCCTGAGGAGAGGTCTTGGATCACTGCATCTGAGGTCTTTGCACCTCGTCTGTTAAAGGAGTTTCATCTGAAGTTTCCCTCTAAACCTGGGCCCAGGCGGGGAAGGGGGAGGCCTCGTAAGAGGGAGGGTACTGTCATGGATATGCATTAATGTCTGTCTGCCATCTTACCTTCCTCCTCATGTGTTCTTCTAGAGACCAGACCTCCTTCACCTGGCTTCCTTTATAATCTCCTCCCAGCCTGACTCCACCCCAGGCCCTATCACTGAACACTATATTAACCTGTGCACTGCAAGCCTGCTTTGCTGATCAACGTGTTTGTTAGGCATTGTGTGTTTGGGTTCCTGCCTGCCGTGTGCTACGTCTGTCTCTCTGTTACGTTATTGGCTTGTCCCTGACCATCCCTGTCTGCTCGTGACCCTTGACCTTCGGCTCGTTCTTCGTTATCCTTGTCTGCTTGTGGCCCCTGACCTTCGGCTTGTTATTCGGTTCTCTCTATCGTGTGCTGCTGCTTCCCCTTATCCTACGGGGCGTGAGCTAGGAAACTCCAGGGGCCGCGACCTGGTCCCAGCCTGCAGCGTAACATCCTCACCACTAGAGGCCCTGGAGAAGACCAGCTGGGTCTTAGACTCCGCGCCCTGGGGAATCTTGGCTCTCGCTTCCGTTGGGATCCCGGTTGTGCTCCTCTGGTCCCGCTTTCCACAACCACCCAGTTTCCTATCCACAGAAGCCAGCCATAGGGTTCACTACCTCGCGGTGCACTCCTGTCCCCCTACGGTGTGCATCTGTCACCTGGCCACAGGTGACCCTGACACCGGGTACCTGCCCAAGAACCGCTGCACCACCAGGTTAAGGACGTGAGCCACACAGGGCACATGGGTCAGTTGTCCCTGTCGGAGGGCGGAGAGGAGGTTGGTGCCATTGTCGCAAACCACCATTCCTGGCTTAAGCTGGCGTGGCGTCAACCACCTCTCGGCCTGGCCCTGCAGAGCAGACAGGACCTCTGCCCCAGTGTGGCTTCTGTCCCCCAAACACACCAGCGCAAGCACGGCATGGCATCTTTTTGCCTGCGTACTTGCGTAGCCCCGTGAACGGCTACGGAGCACCGCTGGTTCATAGGACAAACCACAGGAAGAGGCCATGGAGGAAGAAGAAGAGGAGGGGGTGGAGGAGAGAGGTGTGTCACAACCAGTAGTAGCATTTTGGAGGCGTGGCGGTGGGACAACCTCCAACACTACTGCACCTTGTCCTGCATCCTTCCCAGCTGCCAAAAGAGTGACCCAATGGGCCGTGAAAGAAAGGTAACGTCCCTGTCCATGCCTGCTGGACCATGAGTCAGCGGTAATATGCACCTTACCGCTGACCGCCCTGTCCAGCGAGGCCAAGACATTGCCTTCCACATGCCGGTAGAGAGCCGGAATAGCCTTCCGTGAGAAAAAGTGGCGTTTGGGAACCTGCCACTGAGGAACCGCACATTGCACAAACTCACGGAAGGGGGCCGAGTCTACCAACTGAAAAGGCAGCAGTTGAAGCGCTAGCAATTTAGCCAAGCTAGCATTCAACCGCTGGGCATGTGGATGGCTGGGAGTGAACTTCTTTCGACGGTCCAGCAGCTGGGGCAGGGAAATTTGCCTGCTAGAATCGGACGTCGGTGTACTGCTAGCAGAGTGGCCGCAAGTACTTGGCTGTGACACACCTAATTCTACACCTTCATTCCTCTCAGTGCATGTTTCAGAGAGGACTGAAGTTATAGTGGGGTTGGAGATCCCAGCTGATGCGGTGCAAGGAGAGGTCCGCTTTGTTCTTTGGTGTGGGTCTTTGAGGTAGGCTTGCCAACGAGCTGCATGGCAGGTCAACATATGTCTGGTCAGGCATGTGGTACCCAAGCGGCTGATGTTTTGGCCACGCGATATACGCTTGAGACATATGTTGCAAACAGCAGCTGTGCGATCTGATGCACTAGCCTCAAAAAAGGCCTACACCAAAGAACTTTTTGAATGACGGGCAGAGGCAGCGCCCTGCACAGGCGGAGCTCTGCGGTGTGATTCCGTCGGTGTACTGCCCTTACGCTGGCCACCAAAGGGCATCCTGCCTCGTTGGAGATGTGCCTTCTCCTCATCCTCCTCCTCCTCCTCTCTCCTATTAGGCACCCACGTGGAGTCAGTGACCTCATCATCACCTCCCTCCTCATCACTGGAGGCAATCTGGCAGTATGCTGCAGCTGCTGGAACATGACTGCCAGATTGGTGTCCTTCTTGAGCATCCCCTCTGTCTGCTCTCACGCTACTGCCTTCCTCTAGCTGGGTTTCATCATCAGACCCTTCGAAACGCTGGGCATCCTCCTGGAGCATGTACCCAACACTGTGCTGAAACAGTTCGGGGGACTCCTCAGGAGGAGGACATGGTGGGTCTAGGGAAGGAGTGACTGATGATGAGTCTGACATTGATACCAGGGAAGAGGACGCTTTGGCAGCTGCTTTTCCAGTACCCTGAGCCTGGGTGAGAGAGGATGAGGAGGAGGAGGAGGGCTTGGTCATCCACTCTACCAAGTCTTCGGCATGATGTGGCTCAACATGTCCAGCTGCCGAAAAGAAGGACAAGCGTGTCCCATGGCCATGTGCTGATGACAATGCACCGCGTCCACGACCAGCACTGTTGCCCCCAGACACAGAGCCTGCTTGCCCTCTTTTATTGCCTCCTGACTGTCTGCCTCTCCTTGTTTGCCTTCCAGACATTCTAATAGATGGCCTGCAGGGAGATGGGAAAAAAGCAATAAGGGCTACCTTCAGGTGTCCTTCTCTGTCCCTTGAAACAAGGACTTTGACAGTGAAAGAAACTGACACACTCTCCCTACCTACAGTTTTCTGTCCCTAGAAAAAATGTTTTTTTTAAGCACAATTTAGCACAAGGAGAATTCACTCACTGTCCTTCCAGGTCCCTGGAAACAAGGACTTTGACAGTGAAAGAAACTGACACACTCTCCCTACCTACAGTTTTCTGTCCCTAGAAAAAATGTTTTTTTTAAGCACAATTTAGCACAAGGAGAATTACCTCACTGTCCTTCCAGGTCCCTGGAAACAAGGACTTTGACAGTGAAAGAAACTGACACACTCTCCCTACCTACAGTTTTCTGTCCCTAGAAAAAATGTTTTTTTTAAGCACAATTTAGCACAAGGAGAATTACCTCACTGTCCTTCCAGGTCCCTGGAAACAAGGACTTTGACAGTGAAAGAAACTGACACACTCTCCCTACCTACAGTTTTCTGTCCCTAGAAAAAATGTTTTTTTTAAGCACAATTTAGCACAAGGAGAATTCACTCACTGTCCTTCCAGGTCCCTGGAAACAAGGACTTTGACAGTGAAAGAAACTGACACACTCTCCCTACCTACAGTTTTCTGTCCCTAGAAAAAATGTTTTTTTTTAAGCACAATTTAGCACAAGGAGAATTACCTCACTGTCCTTCCAGGTCCCTGGAAACAAGGACTTTGACAGTGAAAGAAACTGACACACTCTCCCTACCTACAGTTTTCTGTCCCTAGAAAAAATGTTTTTTTTTAAGCACAATTTAGCACAAGGAGAATTACCTCACTGTCCTTCCAGGTCCCTGGAAACAAGGACTTTGACAGTGAAAGAAACTGACACACTCTCCCTACCTACAGTTTTCTGTCCCTAGAAAAAATGTTTTTTTTAAGCACAATTTAGCACAAGGAGAATTACCTCACTGTCCTTCCAGGTCCCTGGAAACAAGGACTTTGACAGTGAAAGAAACTGACACACTCTCCCTACCTACAGTTTTCTGTCCCTAGAAAAAATGTTTTTTTTAAGCACAATTTAGCACAAGGAGAATTACCTCACTGTCCTTCCAGGTCCCTGGAAACAAGGACTTTGACAGTGAAAGAAACTGACACACTCTCCCTACCTACAATTTTCTGTCCCTAGAAAAAATGTTTTTTTTTAAGCACAATTTAGCACAAGGAGAATTACCTCACTGTCCTTCCAGGTCCCTGGAAACAAGGACTTTGACAGTGAAAGAAACTGACACACTCTCCCCCTACCTACAGTTTTCTGTCCCTAGAAAAAATGTTTTTTTTAAGCACAATTTAGCACAAGGAGAATTACCTCACTGTCCTTCCAGGTCCCTGGAAACAAGGACTTTGACAGTGAAAGAAACTGACACACTCTCCCTACCTACAGTTTTCTGTCCCTAGAAAAAATGTTTTTTTTTAAGCACAATTTAGCACAAGGAGAATTACCTCACTGTCCTTCCAGGTCCCTGGAAACAAGGACTTTGACAGTGAAAGAAACTGACACACTCTCCCTACCTACAGTTTTCTGTCCCTAGAAAAAATGTTTTTTTTTAAGCACAATTTAGCACAAGGAGAATTACCTCACTGTCCTTCCAGGTCCCTGGAAACAAGGACTTTGACAGTGAAAGAAACTGACACACTCTCCCTACCTACAGTTTTCTGTCCCTAGAAAAAATGTTTTTTTTAAGCACAATATAGCACAAGGAGAATTCACTCACTGTCCTTCCAGGTCCCTGGAAACAAGGACTTTGACAGTGAAAGAAACTGACACACTCTCCCTACCTACAGTTTTCTGTCCCTAGAAAAAATGTTTTTTTTAAGCACAATTTAGCACAAGGAGAATTACCTCACTGTCCTTCCAGGTCCCTGGAAACAAGGACTTTGACAGTGAAAGAAACTGACACACTCTCCCTACCTACAGTTTTCTGTCCCTAGAAAAAATGTTTTTTTTAAGCACAATTTAGCACAAGGAGAATTACCTCACTGTCCTTCCAGGTCCCTGGAAACAAGGACTTTGACAGTGAAAGAAACTGACACACTCTCCCTACCTACAGTTTTCTGTCCCTAGAAAAAATGTTTTTTTTAAGCACAATTTAGCACAAGGAGAATTCACTCACTGTCCTTCCAGGTCCCTGGAAACAAGGACTTTGACAGTGAAAGAAACTGACACACTCTCCCTACCTACAGTTTTCTGTCCCTAGAAAAAATGTTTTTTTTAAGCACAATTTAGCACAAGGAGAATTACCTCACTGTCCTTCCAGGTCCCTGGAAACAAGGACTTTGACAGTGAAAGAAACTGACACACTCTCCCTACCTACAGTTTTCTGTCCCTAGAAAAAATGTTTTTTTTAAGCACAATTTAGCACAAGGAGAATTACCTCACTGTCCTTCCAGGTCCCTGGAAACAAGGACTTTGGCAGTGAAAGAAACTGACACACTCTCCCTACCTACAGTTTTCTGTCCCTAGAAAAAATGTTTTTTTTAAGCACAATTTAGCACAAGGAGAATTACCTCACTGTCCTTCCAGGTCCCTGGAAACAAGGACTTTGACAGTGAAAGAAACTGACACACTCTCCCTACCTACAGTTTTCTGTCCCTAGAAAAAATGTTTTTTTTAAGCACAATTTAGCACAAGGAGAATTACCTCACTGTCCTTCCAGGTCCCTGGAAACAAGGACTTTGACAGTGAAAGAAACTGACACACTCTCCCTACCTACAGTTTTCTGTCCCTAGAAAAAATGTTTTTTTTAAGCACAATTTAGCACAAGGAGAATTACCTCACTGTCCTTCCAGGTCCCTGGAAACAAGGACTTTGACAGTGAAAGAAACTGACACACTCTCCCTACCTACAGTTTTCTGTCCCTAGAAAAAATGTTTTTTTTAAGCACAATTTAGCACAAGGAGAATTACCTCACTGTCCTTCCAGGTCCCTGGAAACAAGGACTTTGACAGTGAAAGAAACTGACACACTCTCCCTACCTACAGTTTTCTGTCCCTAGAAAAAATGTTTTTTTTAAGCACAATTTAGCACAAGGAGAATTACCTCACTGTCCTTCCAGGTCCCTGGAAACAAGGACTTTGACAGTGAAAGAAACTGACACACTCTCCCTACCTACAGTTTTCTGTCCCTAGAAAAAATGTTTTTTTTAAGCACAATATAGCACAAGGAGAATTCACTCACTGTCCTTCCAGGTCCCTGGAAACAAGGACTTTGACAGTGAAAGAAACTGACACACTCTCCCTACCTACAGTTTTCTGTCCCTAGAAAAAATGTTTTTTTTAAGCACAATATAGCACAAGCACAAAACACACTGACACTCTCCCTACCTATCCTTCTCTTTCCCTAAACTAAAGGAATCCAGGTTAAGCAAGAAAGAAATAAAAGTCACTGTCCCTGCCTATGCTGCTCTATCCCTGCTCCGGAACACACTACACTAGGCCGCCGTGCTGGCGGCCTTTTATAGTGTGGGGCGTGTACTAAACCCCCTCAGCAATAATTGGCCACAGGCATCCTGCCTGTGGCCAATCATTGCTCTCCTCGCTGCCGGCGCTGTGATTGGCCAAGCATGCGGGGTCACAGTGCATGCTTGGCCAATCACAGCGCCTGGATGACACTGCGATGGCGTAGTGCATTGTGGGCCGTTCGCGTCACTCGAATTTGGCGCGAACGGCCCAAATCGTTCGATCTTCGTCGAACGATCGAACAGCCGATGTTCGAGTCGAACGTATGTTCGACTCGAACACGAAGCTCATCCCTACTGAAGATGAATCCAACTCAGAAGTATTATACTTCTCCGCCGGTAGATAGCTGGCAGTGGAGACAGACACAACGTCTCTGAAAATGGAGGGTCTTTGTGGGCAGGCCGTCCACACATCCCCTGTAGCGTGGGGTGTGGGCTTCCCTTCTCTCCCCAACAAAGTCAATGTCCCTTTACTCCCAGCCTCCTTACCTTACCCCGACGTGGATCTCCTGGAGGTCCCTCCGGCTGGAAGATCCAGTTCAGGCAAGCTCTGGGGCAGGCTTCGACCCCGGCCACGGGAGGCCTTTACATATCCCACCTTCCGCTTGGCGGGTGGGAGAGAGTTCTCTGTAGTAACTGAGACAGCATCCGCAATGACCTCCGTTGCAAGTTCCACAATGGTCGGAACTCCATCCTCCACATTCATGGCAGTCGGAGCGGTGCGCGTGGGCTCGGCCGTTGGAGTACTGGTTTCCTCCTCAAGAGTGGCGACACCTGTAAGGCAGTTGACCCGGTAACCCTTTGGCTTCTCCGTCGGTTGGTCCACCCCAAACAGGAACTATCCACACATGGCACACCTTCCGAAAGGCCGAAGTTGCAGCGCCAGTCCTTGGCACTTAGGACAGAGCATGCCCAGGGCCTCCGCATCCCTACACGTATACAGCGCGAAGCGGCCCTTAGGCTTGAGCCGAATCCCCGTATCCATCAGGGGGGCAGCAAAAGAAACAACATCCATGGCTGAGGCAGGTGGGAACATCCTTGGTCCCGGTGAAACAGAAATCCATGGGGCGGCAGACATGTTGCTTCTTTACCAATTCAGCTATACTGTCCCTTGGCGCCAAACTGCCATGTGCAACACAAGTTGGCGGGGCTCCTCACCCTTTTTTTTTCTTTCTGCACGTAGCTCGCGGGTTTCTCCAAGCTTCAGACACGCCCACGAACTACGCAGTTAGAAAATTCAGCATAGCTCTTGGCCTGTACGTCCATTTCTTTTACAAGTGACGCAGTTCACTTTTCTCAAAATGGCCGACCTCCACAGAATCACACCAGGGGAAAAACACAAAGTCCAGCCTCGGGGCAGCTGAATCCCGGACTCGAGCCCCCACGTGTAGCACACAAACCTTTTTCTCGCCTGGCTCACTTGCGAGTCAAGGCACACCGTGCTATGTGCCCGTACCCTCCCGTTTGAAGAGGTTAAGCGGTGTTCATAAATTTTGGGTCTTTCAGCGAGTTACCCTTTCCACTGGTTCTCTCCCCCAGAGTATGAGATCAAGTCTCTGTTTCTTCCCCCAAAGAAAAAAATGTCCAGAAGTACTTTAACTCCAACAGAGAGTTTATTTTCTATTTGCTGCGTAGTAGATATAGACAGGTGGATGAAAGAAGAAATTGTGTGAAGAATAGATCCAGGCACAACCAGCAATCTCGTCGTCACTCGATCCCGAGTGGGTTTAGCTCACCCGGATAGTTCTTAGCAGCCGGTGTGGAGCTCGAACAGTTCCGCCACCCTATCCCCTCCTGGGACGGGTGTTAGAAATCCTCTAACCTCTGTAGACTTTAAGAACAGGATGATGCCAATGGGTACTCTACAGGTTAGTTTCCCTAGAGTAACAAATCCTTCCCTCTGACAGGTCACCAGGCCTCTCCCGAGACAGCAATCCTCCATTACTCATCTCCTCAATGGGACCAATCCTCCCCTGGCTTCCTCTTGGTCAGAGTAGGTACCCTTCCCCGGGTATCCTGGGACTCTTCTCTCAGGGATAGGCCCTAGCTAAAGGTGCAAGGCCCAGTTGCAAAGTTGCAGGCCCCAGGCTAAAGGTGCCTGGGCGCAATCACATCCACACGTACCCCTGGCCATGAGGGCCACCGGAGGTGGGGTACGTGTCTACTCCTGCTCCTCCGACCCTGGCAGGGGACCACGGGAACCGACCACCCAATATGGCGTCTGCTCCTTAAATACCCTCTCCCAGCATGCACAGCAGGTTGGCCACGCCCACTGTACCGCTGCCGAGAGAGGACACCCCAAGGCATAGTAATGCCACCCCTGGCTCAACCCTGACCCGATGTGACAGCGCCACCTACAGGCTGCAGGGAACCATACACCAGGCAGCATCACATAGGCAGAAGCAATACCTAGCAATGAGAATGGTCTGAGCCTGGCTAATAGCTCAGACCAGCCCCTAAATTTAGGCACATAACACCCTTAAAAGTAAAAGGGCGTTACACTAGGATGCTGGCGTCCTAGCAACCAATGACTGCAAAGAAGATTGTGGGTGGGGGGAAGCTGGAATGTTCTGCTGACAGAAATCCTTACTGGGTGCGCTCCCCCCAAAAGTGCCAAATGTGGCGTTGGAGGGTGCAAACAAGTGAAGCTTCCCCTTTTGGGTTTAGCTCCGCTTTAAACATTTATTTAAAAAACCGGGACCACAACTGTGAAACATGGTGAGGCTGTGATATGCATTGACTAAAATACCCTCAATAAGTTAAACAAGGCAGCTGCACAACCCCTTTCTTATTCCATCTAAAATAAAAATATATAGTTAGAGATCCACTTTAAGGCTTAATCTCGTCACTATGGAAACAGTCAGCCCTTTACTAAGATGGCCGACTCTGGTCTTCCGGTCGCGGTTCGTTCGCTCTCTCCCAGTCTCCTCTCGCTGGTATTCCTGGGTCGCACTGGCACTAGCCTCGGCTCGGAGGACCCGGAAGTCGCGTCTCTTTCTCCTTCCCTTCGAAGCCGGCGGTAAGATGGCGGCAACTGTGGACTGCGACGTGATGATGGCGCCTGTGGAGCCGGAGAAGAGCGCAGAGGAGCGAGAGAGGTACACGTAGAGGGACCGGGGATGACATGTGGATGGGTCATCCGGGAGGACAGGGGGCGGCATGATAACAGTGGGGGCCGGGAGACCCCCCTGCCTGGTGTGTGCCGCAAAGCGCAGTGCTCAGAGTCGCCCTCCTCTCAGGTTAGGTGGTGATGTGTATGTGCAGAGCAGTGCAGGGGAGGAGCTCTCCATGTATAGTATCATACCCCATATAGTGTCATACCCCATAGTGTACCCAGGAGCCCCCCCCCCCCGGGTCATGGCAGGGTCACCCCATTACATTGTGGTACAGAGTGCCCCTTATCACAGTGCTCAGAGGCGCCCTCCTATCAGGTCAGGTGGTGATGTGTATGTGCAGGGAGTACAGAGCAGTGCAGGGGAGGAGCTCTCCATGTATAGTATAGAGCAGTGTTTCTCAACTCAAGGCGCACCAACAGGTCATGTTTTTGGGATTTCCATTGATTTTCACAGGTGATTTGAGCAGTTTCACTGCCTTAGTAATTATCACAGCTGTTTTATCTGCAGGAAATCCCAAAAACATGACCTGTTGGTGCGCCTTGAGGACTGGAGTTGAGAAACACTGGTATAGAGGATTGTCATACCCCATAGTGTACCCAGGAGCACCCCGGGTCATGGCAGGGTCACCCCATTACATTGTGGTACAGAGTGCCCCTTATCACAGTGCTCAGAGTCGCCCTCCTATCAGGTCAGGTGGTGATGTGTATGTGCAGGGAGTACAGAGCAGTGGAGGAGCTCTCCATGTATAGTATAGAGGATTGTCATACCCCATAGTGTACCCAGGAGCACCCCGGGTCATGGCAGGGTCACCCCATTACATTGTGGTATAGAGTGCCCCTTATCACAGTGCTCAGAGTCGCCCTTCTCTCAGGTTAGGTGGTGATGTGTATGTGCAGGGAGTACAGAGCAGTGGAGGAGCTCTCCATGTATAGTATAGAGGAGTGTCATACCCCATAGTGTACCCAGGAGCACCCCGGGTCATGGCAGGGTCACCCCATTACATTGTGGTATAGAGTGCCCCTTATCACAGTGCGCTGAGGTGCCATTCAATTTACAGAGCGTATACACAACACCACAACTCCCAACAACAAATGACGCAGAGAGAAAAATTTGCCAATTTCTATCAGCGTGCTTAGCACTTTATGCACCAAATAGCTACGTGTCACATGATAATTGTATGATAGTCTGTCCGTACACACCCTGCGCTGTCTGCCATATTTACCCCACCCTGGTCATAGTGTATGCTGTCGAAGAATTTTTAACATTTACAACATTGGCAGAAGTACTGGGTTATTTTACCGTAATAGACATTTGTAGAAACGACCATATCACTTTTCCGCCGCCCAACACACGTGTGGCAGCAAAAGGGTGGGCTTGAATGCCTACATGCTGCACAACGTTGAGCAGCCGTTGCCTGGCGTGTGCTCACTGCGCACAGAGATCGAGCGGTCGCAGACAGCAAGCGCTCTGTCCAGGCTACAGATGAGTAGCTGGTGGGACTGGTGTCCGATCATGTGACTACTGTGACAGTGGATTCAGTTTGACAGCAGCGGCTGGTGTGTTTTAGCCAATCAGGAGGGAGAGTCCTGGACGGCCGAGGCAATTGTGGACATTGCTGGATTGAGATGGGGCTTAGGTAAGTAATAGGGAGGCCGAGGGGGGGCTGCTGCACACAGAAGGCTTTTTATCTTAATGCATTAAGATAAAAAAACTTTTTTCATTTAAACTACTTTAAATGAAAACTGGAGTTAAAGGGGGTTGTAAACCTTGCAGTGTCAGGCCCCCCATTTACTTATCTGAGCCCCGAATTTCTGTGGGTGCCATCCCGCTGTCCTTCTTTCCACGGAGTTCCGGCTATGATTGGATAGATTGAAAGCAGCGCAGCCATTGGCTCCTGCTGCTGTCAATCAAATCCAATGACGCGGGGGGCGAGGCCCAGTCATACACAAAGTGTCTATCGACGAAGTGTATGACTCAGGAGCGCGCCCGCAAGGTAACCCCCTCGGGAGACAGCTTCCCAGAGGGTGTTATCTAATGCGGGGAGGAGCTGCTGTGGGTCCCCAGAAGAGGAGGATCTGGGGCCACACTGTGCAAAACGAACTGCACAGTGGAGGTAAGTATGATATGTTTGTTATTTAAAAAAAATAAAAAACTCGAACCTAGTGTGTACACTTTAAGCTTATCACCGGGAGCGACCAAATTTTGAGCCATGTACGGCTGTTCCCCATTTCTATATTTGATTGTTAGATTGACTTTGTCATTGAGTGTATTCTGACACTGCAGAGTCCTTCTGTCAGATCACAATGTCCCAGTGGTTGGATTCCTCCTTCCACCTTGTTTGTCTGAATGGGAGAATCTGTTCATTTTTATTCAGTTACACAATTGGCACCTTTCAGGGGGAAGGGGGTGCAGATACCTGTCTAAGACAGGTATTTGCACCCACTTCCGGGCATAGATTCTGCAGGGACCTGCGGGTAGTGCGTCAGTCCCCCCTCCTCCGTTGTGTTCTGGGAAACGCACGGCTCCCAGAACACCGGGAAACAGTGAGGATGGCGCAGCGCGACTCGCGCATGCGCAGTAGGGAACTGGGAATTGAAGCTGCAACGCTTCACTTTCTGATTCCCTCACCGATGATGGCGGTGGGGGCAGCCGAGAGACGACCGATTGCTCGTCTTCTGCTGCCAACGTCGCTGGACTCCAGGACAGGTAAGTGTCCATTTATTAAGTCAGCAGCTGCAGTATTTGTAGCTGCTGGCTTTTAATTTTTTTACAGCGGAGCTCCGCTTTAAGGTGGAACTCCAGGGAAAAAGTACCTTGTGATTTGTTCAGAGAAGGTGTATATAATATAATGCTTTTTTTCACTACATCCAGTGGGCAACTGAGGCTAGTAAAATATTTTATTCTGTCAGATACTGGTGTCGACTGTGAGCTTTTGGCACTTGGTTTTACAGTTCCAGCTCTTGTACAGTGATGATAGTGGGACACTTGGTTTTCACCCTGTCTGTTTACAAAGACCCCTTTCACACTGGGGCCGCGTTGGCGCTCGTTTTAGCAATGCTTTAGCGCTGTTTAAGCGGTGCTTTTCGACCGCTAGCGGGGTGCTTTTAATCCCAAAGAAGGGGTTAAAAACTCCCACGTTGCGCTTCCGAAGCGCTGACCATTAATTCCAATGGGCAGGGCGTTTTGGGAGCGCTAAATACAGCAATCCCAAACCACCCCAAAGATGCTGCTTGCAGGACTTTTTATAACGTCCCACAAGCGCACCGCCCAGTGTGTTGAAAGTCACACTGGAATGAATGGGAGGCGGTTTTCAGACGCTTAGCGGAGGCCATTTTCAGTGGTATAGCACCTGAAAACCGCCCCAGTGTGAAAGGGGTCAAAATGTCTTGTATTCTTTTCTCTGAATACAAGGTACTCTGAAATGGGGGGGCATGATTTTTTCACCGTAGGATAGATGCATCTTATAGCTGCGGCACTGAAGTACAGCACTGTCTGTAGTATCCAGCATAATTACAAATGCATGTGATATACAGTGGAGCCCTGGTTTAGACATTGCTTACCTGTAGCGTTTCTCCCTACTTTGCCTTTGTCCTTATTCCCTCCACTGATCTTTCCCGGATACCGTTTCATTTCTTTTTCCCAATTGCCTACCGTGAAGTTTTTCTCTCTTGGGTCTCGTGCACACAGGGTGCTTCCCCGTCTCTCCCAGATGCCTTTCCTCCTGGTGGCAGCAAAAAAAATGCTTGACACTTGTAAACGCGTCTAGGTGCTTGGATGTTAAGTAATTTCACTGGCCAGAAGAATAATTTAATCTGGCCAATGAAATGAATTAATGCTTCATGCACTTAGCGTTAACACGTGTTCAGACTTTCAACTGTTTTTTGCAGCTTTGGTCTCCGCAGAAACATTCTAGTTGTCAGTGTCACCATTTTACAGGGAGGAGGAAAATAAACAATTTACTGAGCAGACTAAAGGGAAACATTATGCTGTAATGGTGGAGAATATCAATAGGAATCATTAAAAAGGTTATAAAGATAAACTAATTTGTCAGACAAATGTTTCCTCTTACCTGTCAATTAATCACCCTACTATAGGTGGTACAAGATGGAGCCCACACGCAAACTAAACTGGTGCCTTTTCCCTGCAGTGCCCCCTAGTGGCAGAAATGCATAGTTCTCTTGTTTGAGAACTGCATTGAGAAGTACAGTGTTACTTGAACTGTATCCCAGGATTTGCCTGTCTTAAGAGGACCAATGAGAGCTGCAGGTGTGCCTCTGTGTGTCTATGTAAGTCCAGGAAGTGAACATGCAGCAGCTTCAGCTGCCCATAGTTAAAATGGATGCAGCCAGACTCAGTGGAGGGAGATTTCTGCAGCATATTTGGCAAGTAAGGAATCACAGTAGAGATGGTGAGAGTCAGCGGGGAACATATTCTAGAGCGTAGTATTAGGGGCATTAGTGGTAGGGTAACCAAAGCACATAAACCCAAGGTAAGTATAGTAGCAAGTCCTAGTGGCAATCTGGGAACACCTAAGAGGATAGTATGTGACCGGTCAAAATATATTAATGCATTAAAGTGTCTGTTCACCAATGCCAGAAGTCTGCCAAGCAAAATAGGTTAGTTGGAAGCTCTGGTGCATGAGGAGAGCTATGATGTAATTGGTATTGCTGAAACTTGGCTTCATTCCTCACATGACTGGGCTATTAATATTCCTGGCTATGCACTCTTTCGGAAAGACAGGGTAAAAAGGAAAGGTGGAGGGGTCTGTCTCTATGTGAGAAGTGATCTCAAAGCGAGTGTGAAAGAGGACCTGGTGGATGGAGAGTGGGATGAGTCTGAAGCATTATGGGTGGAACTGCATACAGATGTGCGTAGTTCAAAGTTAATCATTGGAGTTTGTTATAGACCACCCAGTGTTAATGGGGAGGTGGAGACTCAGCTCCTTGCACAGATGGAAAGGGCTGCAAGGGCTGGGACGGTGATAATAATGGGGGATTTTAACTACCCAGAAATTGACTGGAGTAATGGAACTGCTGGGACAGTTAAAGGGCAAAAATTTATAAACCTATTGCAGGACAATTTTATGGTCCAGTTTATTGAGGCCCCAACTAGGAATGATGCTCTGTTGGACCTGGTAATCTCAAACCATGCAGAGCGTATTACTAATGTTCAGATAAAGGAACACCTGGGTAGCAGTGACCATAACATGATTTCATTTGATGTTAGTTGTAAGCAAAAATCACATACAGGAAAGATAAAAAACACTTAATTTCAAGAGAGCAAATTTTCCAAGGATGAGGGCTGCTCTCCAGGACTTAGACTGGGAGGGAATATTGGCATCAATGGGCACAGAACAGAAATGGGAATTCTTCAAAAAGACTGTTTGTGAACTCACTGCAAAGTATATTCCCATGGGCAATAAGTTTAACCACTTAGCAACCACCTGCCGACAAATAACGTCGACAAGGTGGTTGCTTAACTCTGGGAGGACGTTGTATAACGTCCTCCCAGAATCGCGCTCCCGCGCGCCCCCTAGGGCGCGCACACGGGAATCTCCGTGACCGCCGGGTCCAGGGCACCCGGCGCATCACGAATCGCGGTAAATCGCCGCTGATAGCGGCCGTTTACCACGTGATCGCTCCGTCAAATGACGGAGCAATCACTTGTAAACAGACCGGCGTCATGTGATGACGCCGGTTCCTCTCTCCCCTCTCTGTACCGATCGGTACAGTGTGAGAGGAGAGGGGAGGGAGCGGATCATGTCAGCTCCCTCCCCCATGTCAGATCATGTCAGCTGTGGGCTGGATCTGTGACAATTGCAGTCACAGATCCAGCAATCCATCCATCCCTGCGCGATACCCTGGTGCAATACTCTGCGATACCCTGGTGCAATACTCTGCGATACCCTGGTGCAATACTCTGCGATACCCTGGTGCAATACTCTGCGATACCCTGGTGCAATACTCTGCGATACCCTGGTGCAATACTCTGCGATACCCTGGTGCAATACTCTGCGATACCCTGGTGCAATACTCTGCGATACCCTGGTGCAATACTCTGCAATGCCCGGCAATACTCTGCAATAACCACTTCCCGCCCGCCGGCCGTCATATGACGTCCTTGACTTTGTGCGGGGATATCTGAATGATGGGTGCAGCTACAGGCATCATTCAGATATTAGCTTTTTCAGCCGGCGATTCCCTACACCATAACAATCGTAGCGGCTTGATCATTCTTACGGGAGGCGAGAGGGGATGTGTGTCCCCCCCCCCCCCCGCCACCCTCCGCTGCTTCTACCGTCTCACCGCTATGATCGAAGCCAGGATTGTTGCTTTTTTTGTTTGTTTTTTCAGGCTTCCCAGCCTAGAGGTGAGATGTGGGGTCTTATTGACCCCATATCTAACTGTAAAGAGGACCTGTCATGCCATATTCCTATTACAAGGGATGTTTACGTTCCTTGTAATAGGTATAAAAGTGATCAAAAAAAATTTTGGGGCGGAAAAACATGTCAAACTAAAATAAATAAAGTAAAATGAACAATAAAAAAAAATATATATTTTTTTAAGCGCCCCTGTCCCCGTGAGCTCGCATACAGAAGCGAACGCATACGTAAGTCCCGCCCACATATGAAAACGGTGTTCAAAACCACACATGTGAGGTATCGCCGCAAACGTTAGAGCGAGAGCAATAATTCTGGCCCTAGACCTCCTCTGTAACTCAAAACATGTAACCAGTAAAAATATTTAAAACGTCGCCTATGGGGATTTTTAAGTAGCGAAATTTGGCGCCATTCCACGATAGGGCTGGGCGATTTTCCCCCCAAAAAAATTCTGCGATTTTTTTTTTTTTTTTTTTTTTTTTTTTTTTTTTTTTTTTTTTTTAATAAAAAAACTCGATATTCGATTCGATTTTTTTTTTTTTTTTTTTATTATATTAATTAAAGTGCATCAACGAACAAAATTGCAAAGGCAAACCCTTTCTCTAACTGCAAAGTCAGTGTGCAACAAACACACAATATATTCCAGCGCTCATGGAACATACATTATTAACTATTGAAAACTCTTGAAACGCTGTGTGTGATTCCTTCTGTCCCAGCCTTGCTGCGATCCTGGCTCTGCATCCTTTTGGGTTGGAGGGCCCTCCACACGCTGGTCTGCCTGTTGTCCATCATTCAAGGTACTGTGCTCACACGGAGATCATGCCACAGGCTTTGTTTTGACTTTTTTAACCCCTCCTTGCTCCATGGATGTCACTGCAAGTTTAACAAGTTTGTCACCACTGGTAACTGTAGAGTTAAGATTCATTTGCCCTCTGCACATTTGGGAAAAAAAAAAACAATTCAGCTCCTGGAGAGGAAGCCATTTAGTGAGAAATATCAGTCAGAAAGAGTCTCGGTGGATACATACGCTCAGAACACTGACACCCAGGGGAATGAATGTAGAGTTCGATCTGAATTGTTTTTTAAGCAATTTTTAATTCTTAATTTTTAATTTTATTATCTATACATTTATGTTTGAATTATTATATTATTTATTATTTTATCTTTCACTGGATAGTATGGTATATTTGTATAATATAATTAGTTGCCCTGCTGAACTGGATCTGAAGTATGACGCCATCCAGTCAGCAACGAGTACATATTAATAAGAGACTTATTATATATACACACTATTATAGGTATGGATTCAAGATTTATACATACTAATTTAATATTAATCCAAAGATTATTTTATTGATGAAACGGTGGTTCATGTCATTGTAGTATTTATACTGTTTCCTAGGATGGTCATTAGCCCAGTCAGCCCGCTGTGGCTGTTATTATCTGAGGGAGTAGTGTGGAACTTGTATGCTAGTCACTATCAAGATGAGTAGAACAATATTCTACTCATAATACCATCCCACAATAGAAGATGAGGGAAACAAACACCTTCGCTCAAATATCTTCGTTTTGTTATGCTTGTATTCGATATGGATGTTTACAACCAGCCAGACATAGGAAAAATGGCGGCGCCCATATAGTCTATTGTGGTATTCAAGAAAATGGCGACCGCAAGACTTCCGGTCTAATACACTATTTGAGTGATGCCCCAACAACCAATCAGGCTCCCCTGAAGAAGTCACGAGGTGCGTGACGTAACGCCGTAGGGAGGATAGCGGCATCATACGGACGGATCGTAAGACAGCAGGATAACAGTAAGCGGTCATACGCCGATTATCTCCTATATGCTGTCAATTTTTTTAATTGATGTAAGAGTCCATTTTTATTTAATAAAGCCTATTTTTCGTATTGAAACACTACACTATTGGAGGCTTTATTCCTTGTCCCTCTCCTGGCTGCACCGATTGGAGCTTGGTCTCCTCTCTCCCCCCCCCCTCCCTTTCCCTCCCACCCACTTGTTTCTTTTGTATAGAGGACACCGCCCAAACATGATTTAAGTGTGGAGAAGAACTAGGAGAAATAGAGGAGACATCAGAACTTAGTCCATAACAGTGACATTACATGCCAGTGATCCAAGCTGTTGAGGTGAGAACATTGGGAGACAGATATAGGATTCACCGCAGGTTCAATACTTCAATTTGTTCACCATTTGAAACATTTGAAGATATCCACAATTTTGAAACATCAAGAAACTTGGAATATATCATTGATTTAACATCTATTTGAACTTTTCTGAACAGTACCATTGCAATACTGAACTCTCTGCACTATTGTGTTTATATATGCACTTGCACTTTATCTTGGTGATTGCACTATAGTAATTATTACATTTGCACATTTACCATTAGGTAATTTATTATACCATTATATTATATATCTCTTTATTATCAGTTTTATGAGACATAGAAGTGTTTCTTGTGTAACACCTTTTTCTTTAGCGCAAAATCACCCCCCTTTTTTCCTTTTTTCTTTATGTCCCTATGTGTCCTGGTGTCAGTGTAGTGTTGTGTGCACTGACCTGATGTCTTCTCTTGTACGGCGCTCGGTATATGTGAGCGCCGCACCAGAGATGACATCACTTCCTCCTGCTCCCTCTGTCTGACACAGACAGAGGGGGCATTTCCATTCGCCGGGAGCGATCGCGAGGGGGTGGCCAGAAACGAATGGCTGCCCCCTCATCCCGGAACGCTCCCGGACACTTAGCCACCGCTCACTGTACAGAAGGGGGGTCCGATTGGACCCCCCAACTATACAAAGGCAATCACGTACACTCTACGTGATTGTGCCTGTCGGTGCCATTCTGCCGACGTATATATACAGTGAGCGGTCGTTAAGTGGTTAACAACCATGCTGAGCTACCTGTGGTGTTAGGTTCTGCATTGCTGGGACTTGTAGTGCCTATCCTGAGCTACATGTGGTGTTAGGTTCTGCATTGCGGGGACTTGTAGTGCCTATCCTGAGCTACCTGTGGTGTTAGGTTCTGCATTGCTGGGACTTGTAGTGCCTATCCTGAGCTATGTGTGGTGTTAGGTTATGCATGGATAGGCCACAGGTAGCTCAGGATAGGCACTACAACAGGGCTTGACAAATTTGCTTGGAATCTAGGAGCCAGCTAAAAAAGTTAGGAGCCAGGAACGCGCCCTGTCCTGCCGAGCTCGCGCGCAGAAGTGAGCGCATACGTGAGTAGGGCCCGCATATGAAAGCGGTGTTCAAACCACACATGTGAAGTATCGCCGTGATCTGTAGATCGAGAGCAATAATTCTAGCCCTAGACCTCCTCTGTAACTCAAAACATGCAACCTGTAGACGGAGACACAGGATACCCCAGCTGTGCTGCCCCAGGCACCAGGTCGCTAATTCTAGTCGCAATGGCGACCTGGCGCCCGGGGTTTGTCGAACCCTGCACTACAAGTCCCAGCAATGCAGAACCTAACACCACACGTAGCTCAGCATGGTTGTTAAAAAATGATACTAGGTAACAAGGAAAGTATTAGTGTTGGAAAGCATAGCCCAGTGTTTGTCTGTAATGTCACTTCCGTGACATTATCTGATGGTTTCGCTGAACTGTATTGCCGAAATTCCTTTGGAACGCTTTGCGCATGCGCAGTGCGAAATTTCTGCCCGCAATGTCACTTCCGCAGCATTCTGTGATGGGGAGCAAAATATGACACTACAGGGGGAAAAAACAATTAACAGGCAGGCTTTTTATTGCAGAAGGGCAATAAATGCATTTACCTGCCACATTGCAATTAGGATGGCAGAAGTTTGGAAGAAGATACTGGCGAAGCACCTTGCAGGTGTTGTACCCTTGGAATTAAGGTAAGTATTTTTGCTTTTAGTTTGGCCCTAAGATTTTAGTGCCGGTTCACACCAGAATGCAGTTTGGGAAAGGAGCGCTCTGCGCTTTATTCCCATACACCACTTCAATACCAGGCACTTTCACCCCCCCTCCTGCCCTTACCAATTTTCAGCGGTGTCACACTTTGACAATTGTGCGGTCATGCAACACGTACAGTGTATATGAGAATTTTCTTCTTCCTTTTTTTTTTTTTTCCTTGAGGCCCGAAAAAGCCTTTTTTTTTTAAACGTGCTGTCACCAATATAAACATGGTGGTGATCAGGAACAATGACCGGTGACAGTATGTAAAAAAAACTTTTTTGTTTTACATACTGCGATCAGAGCTATTGGGGGGTAAATTTACTAAAACCGGTGCACTCAGAACCTGGTGCAGCTGGCTTCTAACCTCAGCTTGTTCAATTTAGCTTTGGCAATAAAGCCTGGAAGCCGATTGGTTTCTATGCAGGCGTGAGCCATATTTTGCACTCTTCAGCTTTAGTAAATAAAACCAGAGTTACCATAGTAACGCTGTACTGTGATCAGGGTTTTTTTTTTTCTTTTTTTTTTTTTTACACGCTATGATTTCTAATAACCATGAATTTAACTATTATAAGCAACAATTTTTTCTGAATGAAATACATTTATTCCGTGTTTACTATTGTGATTAACTGTGATTGACCACCGCTAATTATATGGTACAGATGGGCTGTGATTGTCCCTGTCTGCACCATGTGGTCACTGTGACCAATCACAGCGAGCAACAGAAATGAAGCCATCCATTGTGTACAATTATGTAATCTGCTGTCTTTGGGAACAGCCATCATATGGTACCGGCAGTGGGCTGGTACAGTGATCTTTCATCCACTGTGTCTAGTGGACACAGCGGGTGACAGATTGCTCTGCAGCACAGCTCGTTCTGGGGAGGATGTCATATGACGTCCACCAGGAACAAGAGAGCTCCTGTCCGGCAGTCATTTGTCTATAGGCTGACTGGGAAGCAGTTGACACACTGTTTTGCGGTCTGGTGTGGGTGCCAATACATTGTTAGTAGCATCACAAATTCAGTACGATTGTGGGCACCAGATCACATGGTACTGCAGTACCATACGATTTGGTGCGGTGCATTTTTTCAAAATTGGTGTATCCACTACTATTTGTGCGATTTCAGCCCATTCAAACGAATGGGCTGAAAACAGCACTGCAGGGAATCGCACAAGAATGCGGTGTGAACCACCCCTTAACGTTTTATTTGTTTGCTGCTTAATGAAAATGCATTTAAAACGACCCTGTACACAGGGTGCCAACATTGTTGTGTGATTTTAACTGCAGAACAATCAGCGCTGTCACTCTGTTATGAAAGTGGAAGAATAACCGATCTTCTGGTAGGATGAACTAGTAAACCTATTATCTCAGGGATACTCTGAAAACAAAAATTGCTGCGTTATTGCTAAAAGACTGCATCGTATGTCATTTTTGACTTTGCCCATAGTTCAGTTCTAAATATCAGACATCTAATGTGTAATCAAATCTAGCAATCTTTCCTTGAGGATTAATTTGTATAAAATATTTTATTGAATTCAGTAGAACGTCACATAAGATTTCTACAATTATCTATTTACCCTCAAAATAATTGGACCTTTTGGTAAATGTTTAATAGATGATGTCTAATGTTAAGCATTGGCCATTATTTGACTAAGCAAACTGCCTGTCAGCCAGAGACCATCCACTTCAGCTGTTTGTTTAGTGATCTAGAATTGATGTCCGATCAGTCAGTCTTCCTGCAGCGCTGTAGAACTGGGCAGTGCTTCACAAGTCATCTGTTGATCAAAATCACCCTTGCTGCTTCTGTAGAAAGACTGTTGTAAATTCTTTATTGTTCCCTTTCTCATGTCACATCTTGCTAGCAATACCTTCATAGCAGCTTTGAAAACTGTATAAAAATACATTTTACTTTCAAAATTTGTCAGTGCTCACTCTGCCTGGACATAATCCCTCCTGATTGTCTGGAATTTTTTTTTTTATTTGGCTGAGGTGAGCGAATAGAAAAAAAACCATCAATGGAGAAAGGGGGAATAAAGAAAATGGGAGGTAAAGTATATTTTACAGTTTTCATAGCTGTTATATTGGGATTGCTAAAGAGCTGTAATATGTGAGTGAGCAATAAGCAGCCTCAATGCAAAGGTAGGGTTGGCTGGGATGGCAGCGGTATCACTTTACTTTAACCAGTGTGGCAGTAAACAGAAACTTGGTTGGTTGTATTGTATAACCCTTAAAGTGTTTTTGAGAATTTTTTTTTTTTAAATCTTCACAAATATGCATTGATGACAAGTGTTATCCAGTCTAGGCTTTTGATTTACACCTTCCCTTTGAAAATGAATGAATGAGTGACTTGTATAGCGCTACACATGCGAACTGAATCGCCTCTAGGTGCTTTTTGCAGCCAGTCTGCTTGGCTGGTGCAGTCATTTTACCCCGTAGGATCTCGACAAGCTTGGGACACATACTGGGCTAATTTGGACAAGATCCAATTAACCTACCAGCATGTCTTTGGAGTGTGGCAGGAAACCGGAGTACCCGGAGGAAACTCACGCAAATATACCAGAGACCTAAATATTAGGGTTTTACCGGCAAGTAAGTGCCGGTTCACACTACAGCGACATGGAAGTCGGCACGACTTTGCGAGGCAGCTTGAGGCAACTTCAAGCCGCCTCCAGGACAGGCAACTTTGCCAGTGGCCAATCAAACAATAATCAGCTCTGTGGGAGGGAGGGGTTTGCCTGAGAAAACTATTTTCTCTTCCTGTAAAGTTGATTCAGTTAAGACACTAATCTGACTTTGGAGGTAACTTCCATTGAAATCTATGCCTAGAAGTCGCTTTGAAGTAGTACAGGAACCTTTTCTGAAGTCGGAGCGACTTCAGTAGTGTGCATTAAGATGGCTCTCATTCACTTTAATTTCTCATGTCGCGCTACTTGGGGCAACACAAGTCAGATCCCAAGTCGCGGTAGTGTGAACGGGCACTAAGAGTAATGATGCTTTTGGTCAAGTACTTGCCGATACCGAGTACAGATACTTTTTGTGGTGCGATTTGAGCGCATACAAAATTAATGACAAGCCTGGGTTCACACAGGAGCGGTGGGAGAAACGGCATGTGATTCAGACAGGAATCGCACCGCATTCCTTTTCAAATCACATGCGATTATGTTCTGTGCGATTTGAACCCATTCATTTTGTATGGGCTCAACTCGCACCGCAAGGGTATCCGTGCATTTATGCAAATTCACAATCGTTATTGGTGCAACCCTGCTCAATATGTCTGAGCATCTTCTGAGCCCGTCTGCCCAACTCCTGATCAGCACTCTCAACCAATGACAGAGAGCACTGATCGAAGAGTTCTGGCGGGGGGGGGGGTGTCCCCTTGTCACAATACAACTGCTCAGTGGGGGAGATCGCTTAACTAACCTTGCATGTTTAGTACAGCGGCTCCGACCAGAGCTGTCAGTTATTTCCCGGGTTGCATGGGAAAAAAAAAGTTTGCGTGTACCGGGCTTTAGGATGACCGTTGATCAAGCAGGCCTCCCCCTGTTATAAGCAGTCACATTTCCTGATCCACCAGTTGGTCGCTTTGTCATCGCTGACTTCCTTACGAGATTTGGTCAACTTGCTGTCGCTCTGATCGTTGGGTTTAATTTTTTGTGGGGTCTAGGAGCTTTTTCAATAGGACAGTAATGGGGCCCCGGTACTTCTTTCATGACAGATCTACATTAAGGAAATGGTACCAGCAGTTGGGACTTGTTTACACTGGTTGACAGCCAGCTGGGAAGCAGCAGATGCTTTATTCTCCTGATGTATCCTGCTTCTCAATCTCTAGCTTTAATTGTGTGGCTGTGGAAGCCCTGGTCTTAAAGGACAGAGGGTTCTGGAGTCTGATCCCTACCTTGCTAAAAGCAAGAAAAGACTCCTCCAGAAAGATCTATCATACCAGGAATTTGTTCTTGGCCTGGTGTGAACACAGGCGCTTCAACTCCAAAGAATTCTCCTGTGCCTTGCTTTCTTGCCTTCATGCAATCAGGTCTTGACCAGAACCTGTCTCTAAACAAACTGAAAGGTTTTAGGCTTGGCCATTCTTTTCCTAAAGGATTTGGCCTCACTATACCATAGTCCAGGGCTTGACAAATTTGCTTGGAATCTAGGAGCCAGCTAAAAAAGTTAGGAGCCAGGTTTTTTTTTTTTAACAACCGACAAAGCTTTATTTTCTATATAAAAATTAACCAATCTTAAATTTACACAGAGACGACTAGAACCAAACTTTATATACAGGCATTTAACTTGTGTATGTAATGAATATATTCTGATGTGACACCAAGTGTTTAATCATGCAATGTCATTTTTTTTCACTTGGCTTTTTGTGGCCATGAATATGCCTTGTACTTTTGCAATTAAAGTACCAATGGTCAACAGCCTTTGCAGCATCAAAATCCTTCACTGATGGTCCATTCATGTTGGTCATCAACAAATCGCCTAAACGTTCTTGCTGCATTACAAATCTGAACTTATTTTTTACAAAGTTCATTAAGCTGAATCCTCTCTCACAACATGCGGTTGAGACAGGCAAAACAGACACTATAGACAACAAATTTCCCAAAACTGGAAATCTGTCTGTGTTGGAGAGTGCCAAATCCAGAAGTTCAGTTTTTTTCCTTTTCCAAGAACTTTAAATTCATACCACTCATTGTGGATTGCATGCATGCATTTATCAGGCATTGAGAGTTGTTTGTGGAAATGCTGAGCCAATGTTGTAATGTCAACACTATAGTCCTGTAGTGCTTTTCCCGATGGCCAGGCAAAGGTATCAAACACAGCAGTGGAACGTTCAATATTCCTTTGGATGAGAAATCGCTCTTCTAGATATTTTGCACTATACTGAATCAATTTTGTCCTTTTTCATTTTGGATCAAAGAAGTTGCAGTATTGCTTAGTCCATGCAACTGTACATCTTGATACTGTCCTTTGAGTGACGTTCCAGTTAGAAATCTCTCCTCGTACTGTTTTGGAACTACTTTGAGTGATTTTAAACTAGAAATTGTGTTTTTCACATGCAACTCAATTGTGCTTAAAAGCTCTTCCCTTTGAAATAAAAGGGAGAGGTTCTTAATTTCTAGATAGTCAAGCAGAAAATGGAGCATGTGAACAAATTTAAAATCAGTTAGTTTTTTCAACAAACCATGTGCAACTGCAGAAGCACTGTCTTTTTCTGCAGCAACACTTTCAAGGTGGACTGTCACACTTTTCCAATCGTTGACAAGTGCAGAGAGAGCACTGACTTTGCTTGATACCCATCTTACGTTATGCAAGTACTGAAGTTTCTGGACTTTTTCATGAAAACTTTCAGCTACCTGCTTTAGCTGTCGCATTCTCTTGGGTGAATGCTGGTAAAATTTGGTACAGCTTCTTTAGAACAGAGTCAAGATCATCAATGAATTTTCCCTCTTTCACAGAGCTTAACACGCTTAAATTTAATCTGTGTGCAACACAGTGAATGCCAATTACATGGCTGAGATTTTGACGTACTTTCTGCACCAGTCCATTTTCAGCTCCAATCATGCTTGCAGCACCATCTGTACCAATTCCAATCAGCTGGTTTGAAAAGACCATGTGTCTTCAGCTCTTTAGTGATGGTTTCTAAGGCTGGGTTCACACTAGTGCGACACGACATCTGTCCTACTTTGGATCCGACTTTGCCCTGCGACATGAAGCCGACATATGTCCGACTTTCAATGTACGGGGATCCGACTTGGATCCCCGCCAATAGCAGGCACTGTGTTTTGGTATGAATCTTGAGGGGGAACTCCACGCCAAATATAAAAAGCCGGCATGGGTTCCCCCTCCAGGAGCATACCAGGCCCTTGGGTCTGGTCTGGATTTGAAGGGGAACCCCTACGCCGAAAAAACGGCGTGGGGGTCCCCCCCAAAATCCAAACCAGACCCTTATCCGAGCACGCAACCTGGCAGGCCGCAGGGGAAGAGGGGGGGACGAGAGAGCGCCCCCCCTCCTGAACCGTACCAGGCCGCATGCCCTCAACATGGGGGTTAGGTGCTCTGGGGCAGGGGGGCGACCTGCGGCCCCCCACCCCAGAGCACCCTGCCCCATGTTGATGACGGGGCCTCTTCCCGACAACCCTGGCCGTTGGTTGTCGGGGTCTGCGGGCGGGGGGCTTATCGGAATCCGGGAGCCCCCCCCTTGATAAGGGGGCCCCCAGATCCCAGATCGGAGGCCTCGGAGCATGTGACTGTGACGTCATGAGAAGCCTATATTAATGCGGAGCGAACAGCCAGTATTACAGCGGAAGGAAGCGACGCGTCAACATCGAGGAGAAGAGAGAAGAAGATGGCGACGACGGGAAGACCGGCCCCTCCACTAGCAAAAGAGCTACAAGAAGGTAGTGGAGGGGCCGGCAGAAGGACAACGGAGAGCCGGACGAGATGACGGGAAGACCGGGCCTCCGCTAGCAAAAGAGCTGGAAGAAGATAGCGGAGGCCCGGCAGAAGAAAGAACCGGAGAGCGCGGAGACCCCCGAAGTCGGAAGAAGACCCCCGGAGCTGTGCAATAAATTAATTTAAACAGCTGTGTTGTGTTTTTTCATGACATTTTTTTGCCCCAGAGCACCTAACCCCCCCCCCCATGTTGAGGGCATGCGGCCTGGTACGGTTCAGGAGGGAGGGGGCCGCTCTCTCGTCCCCCCCCCTCTTCCCCTGCGGCCTGCCAGGTTGCGTGCTCGGATAAGGGTCTGGTTTGGATTTTGGGGGGACCCCCACGCCGTTTTTTTGGCGTAGGGGTTCCCCTTCAAATCCAGACCAGACCCAAGGGCCTGGTATGCTCCTGGAGGGGGAACCCATGCCGTTTTTTATTTTTTTTATTTTTTTTGGTGTGGAGTTCCCCCTCAAGATCAGCAGAGCACAAGTCGCATGCCAAAGTCGGATCATGCAAGACTGCGGTCCGACTTTGATCCGACTTCAATGATAGTCAATGGGCTGAAGTCGGATCAAAGTCGGACCAAAGTAGTACAGGGAGCATTTTCAAAGTCGGACTGACATGTGTCGGACCAGTTAAGACGGCTCCCATAGGGAAACATTGATTTTCACACGTCATGCGACATGAGCTCCCAATGTCGGAGCGTTTGTCGCCCCAGTGTGAACCCGGCCTAAGTACCCATCTGCAGTTGCCATTTCAAGAGGTAGGACTGATAGAAATACTTCTTTGATCCTATTGTTCTTGATGTAGCTGACATACAATATTAATTCTAATACTCCTCCTTTGTCAGTTGATCCATCTAGCATTAAACTAACATATTTGGCCTCCTTTAGCTCGCAGATGAGTTCTTTCCGGATTACAGTTGCAATATGTGAGATGAATTCCTTGCATCTCTTGTCATTTGCATACTCCTCTCTCACAGCAACCCCTAGTTTCCCTGTCAGCTCTAACAAACCTTTAAAGTCTGTATATGGCTTGTTGTTTTTTGCAATATAATAGGCCACATTAAATAGAACGTTCATGTGGTTGAACATCCCTTGGTCCATTTTCTTAATGCATGCAGCCAATGGTGTAGCTTCTGGAGCCAACAGAGCGCGTTTTGGCTTTTATACATTTGTCATGCTGGAGTGATTTCCATGTTTTTTGAAGGTCTCCAGTTTAAATGGTCCTGAAAACCCTTTCACAATCTTGGATGTGTGGTCAGCAATGCCAGGGAAGGAGGCACAATTCTCACATATGGCAATGCCTGTATTATGGTCAAATTTAAGCCATGCGAGTTCCTTGCACCAATCTTGTTTAAACTTCCTTCGTTTTGAGGGTGACTTGTTGAAGGGGACTTCTCTGCTGGTGGTTCTTTTGTGCCATTTGATTCTGCAGTAACATGTTGCACTGCACTTTCTGAACAAGAAGTCTTCGCAAAGAAATTTGTCGTCCGCAGTTGCTTGGCATCTTCTGGTGTCACAGCTTTTGCGACACGTTTCATTTTTTCTGAATTCAAACACAAAGATGTTTTTGTTGAATTCCCAAACAAAGAAGATTTAGTACACATTATTACTTAATGGCATAGTCTCCAAAATTTTAATTTTTAATATTTATATTTTTTTTCTTTAAAAGCAAAGCACCCCCTTTTCACAGATGCACAACGCAGGTTTACACAGTTATGCCTCTCAGATTTTGCCCATTAACCTTCTTATAATCCCTAAGAACTTTTAGCCTTTTGTCCTCCAGAAGGTTTTACCCACTTTATGACCAGGCCATTTTTTGCTATTCGACACTGCGCTACTTTGACTGACAGTTGCTCCATGCAACACTACAGAAATTAAATTTATATAATTTCCCACAGATGGAGTTTTTCTTTATTTTATTTTTTAATACTAGTAATGGCGGCGATCGGCAACTTAGAGCCGGACTGATAGTGCGGCATACAATCTGACACTGGGCCGGAACTAACTGCTACTGACATCTCCCAGTGACACTAATACAGTGATCAGTGATCGGCACAGTGGTGTAGTGGGTAGCACTCTCGCCTAGCAGTAAAAAGGATCGCTGGTTCGAATCCCAACCACTACCTGCCTGGAGTTTGCATGTTCTCCCTGTGTATGCGTGGGTTTCCTCCGGGTGCTCCGGTTTCCTCCCACACTCCAAAGACATGCTGGTAGGTTAATTGGCCCTAGTATATGAATGTGAGTTAGGGACCTTAGATTGTAAGCTCCTTGAGGTTAGGGACCGATGTGAATGTACAATATATATGTAAAGCGCTGCGTAAATTGACAGCGCTATACAAGTACCTAAATAATAATACCACTGTCACTCTAATAATGACACTGGGTAGGAAGGGGTTAACACCAAGGGCAATCAAAGGGTTAACTATGTGGTGCTTTAACTAAGGAATGTGACTGCTTTTATTTCCTGCCTTGCAGGGACACAAGACCACCATATCCCCGCTAAGGGTGCGATCAGGTCCGCCTGAAAAACTGACAGGCCAACCTGATCAGACAGCCCATGTGAAAGGGGCCAAGCAGGGAGATGACAAATGCATTTTAATTAACCACTTCAGCCCCTGACCATTTTGCTGGCCAAAGACCAGGCCACATTTTGCGATTCGGCACTGTGTCGCTGTCGCTTTAACTGACAATTGCGTGGTCGTGCGACGTGGCTCCTAATCAAAATTGACGTCCTTTTTATCCCACAAATAGAGCTTTCTTTTGGTGGTATTTGATCACATCTGCGGTTTTTATTTTTTGCGCTATAAACAAAAATAGAGCGATAATTTTGAAAAATAATAGATTCATAGATATACAAGATGAAATATGTGCATCACAGAACATCACAATTGACGTTTTCATCTCCAACAACATGTCTAAACGATATTGCACTATCCAGCCTCTTTCATTTTGAACTGAGGAAAGCATCATTGGATTTACCCTGGGATTCCACAGAGACCATTACACATAGAGCCCAGAGGTGGTTCAGCTGCTTTTCCAGATCAAAAACTTAGTTAAAACTTAACCAATCAGGTAATACTCCATACAGTAACACCCAATCCGATATCAGCTTATTGTACTCAGGTAAGTAAAGTGTAATTCAGCTGTTCTGTGTCATAGAGGGAAAGTTACACTGATGTGGGCAAACCGCATTTTATACACAATTTAATAGTTCTTAGAGTGACTCAATGCAGCCAGAAGCTGCTATTATACAGTATCTCACCTTAACACACAACGCCGCTGCCCGCGCTCTGTGTGTGATATCGCCGTACTGACGTGTGCACTCTGCAGGCAGTGACTCCTGGCAGTGACGTAGGTGGCTCCGCCCCCTCTGCGGAATTCCCCAATCCCCAGAGCGACAGGCGGCCGGAGGCGGAGCGCGCGCCGCCTATCTGTGCTCTCTGCTGGAAGCAGCAGGCCGCAAAGCCGCGGCCTCAATTAGCGGCCGACGAGATGGGGGGGGGCCCCGCACAGAGACACAGGATACCCTGGGCGCCAGGTCGCTAATTCTAGTCGCAATGGCGACCTGGCGCCCGGGGTTTGTCGAGCCCTGCCATAGTCAAAACCTTTTTTCTCTTACCGTCCATGGACTGATACAGCATCTTCATTCTTGACAAAGTGGGTTATGTTGCTGCTCATAGGAGAAGACTAGGCAGAATGTTAGATGTTTTAACATACATTCCATTACCAGAGCTGAACAGCCCCACCAAGGGGGCAGTCCCTCCGGACATAACCCTCCTACCTGCAGCCAGCTGCCTCAGTTTTTTTTCTGCCTAGCAGAGGAGAGGACATTGCTCTCTTCGGAGCCAGTCTCTTGAAGAAATATTTAATTATTTTTGAATTTTATTTTATTTTTGAGATCTTCTATCAACAGTCGGCTGGGCAACAGGTTGGGTAGTTCGCTATCCTCGTAGTCTTCCCAGTCCGACCATCGAGCGTGCTGATCCTCGCTCTGCGTGAGATCAGTCCACGACATACCCCACGACTCAAGGGGTGGCCGGTGAGCTTTTTTGCTCCAGGGTCGACATATGACTGAACAGTTTTATGCTGTATCTTTCACAGTGGACCGGGCCAACAGCTACTCAGTACTGCACTGTGATATGCTTGTCAGGAACACACCTTGCGGGACGGGTAAGTACTGTTCCCCTGCCTCAGCAGGTGAATACATATTTTGTGTTCCTACTGTAGGGGGGTTCCCTGCCCCCCCCCTGTTTTAATACTCTCACCTTTATTTCTGTGCATGCACTGACTGGGGGGTGCCTGACGGTCACGCTGTCCCGGGTGGTGTCGGGGTTCTGAAATCTGTGTGGGGGGGGGGATGCCCGCTAGTCAGTCCTGGGCCTCATCGCAGTTTTTGCGCCGTCAGGCGCCATGTTTTGTGTTTCACTGTGTTGCTAGTGTGAATCCGCTTGGCAGCCATTTTGCGGGGGCCCGCGATGGCGCACGTATAATTGCGGCACGCTTTTTGGGCACTATTTTGGCCTCTTGTGCTGACTGGAGTGGCGCGGATGATTCTCCTCACATCCTCTATTTCTTGCTGTGGAGGTTCGGGCAGCAGCGTTGAGCGGTCCAGCCTCGGTTGGTGAGTCCCCTGGGCAATCTCCCATTCAGTCAGTGCAGCAGGAGGGTGGACCTTTGTTTATAAACAATGTCACAGAGGGCGGATTTATGGAGTCAGTTTCACCTGCTTCCCCTAACATGTCAGGGCAACTGGCAGTGTCTCTGCAATTGCGGTCATTATGATCCGGTTGTCGGAAGTCCTGGACTCGTTTGTTTCCAGGATGGAAGCGGCGTGCGAGCGCAAGGGGGCTGAGAGGTGCCCTCTCCCCCCACCATCTCCTGGGGGGGGGGGTGCTCTGATTTCAGATAGGGGCCTTGCTACAGCACAGGTCCCTAGCTCTGAATTCTTTGAATATTTTGACCAGGACATTCCTTATGAGGATGACTCCTTCTCTGGGTCAGTAAATGACAGGTCGCTTGTTAGTGAACTCATTGATGCTGAGGGACACTCTCAAGCTGGATGCTGCGGCTGAGGAACCTCTGGTGGAGGCTGTCTCCTTTTGGTTCATTTAAGGTTCATCCTTTTTTTTTTTTTTAAAGGGTTTTTCCCTGTACGCCTTTCTTTGACAAATTCATAGACCAGGTATGAGAAAAGCCGCGGAAGACCTTTACGGTCTTGCAGCGTTTGGCGGTTAGGTACCCCTTTTGAGGAGAGCCTGATTAAAGAATGGGCCTCTCCTCCGGTTGTCGCTCCCTGGTTGATTAAAGCCACGGCTCTCTCGGTTGAGGGGACTCCTGCCTTTATGGACCCTAATGGTAGGAGGTCGGAATGGGTGAACAAGGCCATGTTCACCATGCTGGGATCCGCGCTACGTCCTCTTGTAGCGGCGACCCTGGTGTCTCAGAAACTCGCGGTATGGGCAAGATTTTGCAACAAACTGTGCAGGAGCTGATCTTCCTCCCAGGTTGCTTCGCACTGGCCGACCAACTAGTACAGGGCCTGGTGTATGTGTGCGATGCCACTATAATCTCTGGGGCCTCAGTGTCTGTGGTGGTATTGCGTCGCCTTATTTGGTTAAGTGCTGGTCTGCTGACCTGGCCTCTGAGAAGCTCCTGACGGAGTTAACCTTTAGAGGAGGGAGATTTGGTGCTTCCCTGGTTGACATTATTAAAAATGTTGCGGGTGGTAAGCGCACCCTTCTTCCTCAGCCTACTGAAGTGAAGTAGCTGCGCTGTAAACAGGCCCTTGTTTTCTCACAGATGAGGTTTTGGCGTCGGTCAAAGCCATGGGGAATAATTTGTCCCAGACTGACTAGAGTGCGGCTGGGGGACAGTAGCGTCCCTGGGTGAGTGAGCAAATCATGCCGGCTAACAAGCCCACCACCACATGAAGTCTTGCCCCCGCCTGACTCTGGGGTCGGGGGGGGGGGGACTTTGCAGGTTCACGGATCGGTGGACCTCCCGGATCTCCGTCCGGTGGGTATACTAGGTGGTCACCTCGGGGTACAGGTTAGAGTTCCTTTCCTGGCCACCAGACAGGTTCCTTTCTTCAAATATCTCTCTCTCCTTCCGGCGCGTTGGGCTGCCCTGTTGGGGACAGTACAGGACTTGCTGAGGTGCGAGGTACTGTTGCCAGTACCGTCAAAAGTGATTTCAAAATAGGGATGGGGTTCGTCCAATTCTGGACCCCAGGACCCTAGAATGCCTTTGTGAAGGTTTAGAAATTCCGCATGGAATCCATTCCCTCTGTGATTATTGCACTAAATCCGAGGGATTTCGAGGACGCCTACTTGCATGTCCCGATCTGCGTGGGTCACCAGAAGTTTCTGCGATTTGCGCTGGGTGTAGACCACTATCAGTTTGTGTCTCTTCCCTTCGGTTTAGCGTCAGCACCGCGGGTTTTCGCCACGGTGCTTCCCCTGATTCTGGCTTTGCTGAAACAGCGAGACTTGGTATCGTGGGCTATCTGGACGTTCTTCTAAGAGCAGACTCTGGCTCAGAATTAGGAAATTGTGGTGTTGGCCAGTCAGGCCCTCCGAGATCGGTTGGCTGCTGAACATTCAGAAGTTGGTCCTGGTTCCGACTCAGTTTTTGGGAGTGCCTAGGTTGATCCTGGACTCCTCGGAGGCGAGGATTTTTCCCTTGGAAAACTTGCTGACTCTTTGGATCTGCGGTACGTGTGCTGACGTCCCACAAAGGGTCGTCTCTCCGTTTTTGCATGAGGGTCCTGGCACTCATGGTGGCTTCCTTCGGGGCTGTACCGTATGCCCGTTTCCACACTAGAGCCTTGCAATAGGTGATCCTGTCCTGCTGGGACGGGTCTCCATTTTCACTGGATCGTTTGATCCAGCTGCGTCACCTGGTCAGGGCGTCCCTGACATGGTGGCTGAGATCCCCGGCCCTTGGGTCAGGGAAGTTGTTCCTTCCTATCCAATGGACTGTAATTACGACGGACACCAGTCTTTTTGGCTGGGCAGGGTCTGGGGAGTTCTGTCAGCCCAAGGGCTTTGGACTCCGGATGAAGCCCATCTGCCGATCAATGTCCTGGAACTTTGGGCGATCAGACTGTGTCTCTCTTCGTGGTCTGGGAGACTACAGATGCGCTCTGTCAGGATCCAGTCGGACATCGCCACGGTGGTGGCTTATGTTAACCATCAGGGGGGAACGTGGAGCTCGGCAGCAGCGTCCGAGGCCGCTCACATTCTAAAATGGGACGAGAAGCGTGCCGGCTCTGTCGGCCGTTTACATTCCAGGTGTAGGCAACTGGCAGGTAAACTGAGCTGCCAGTTGTTGGACCAGGGGTAATGGTCCTTGTATCCGGAAGTATTTTCAACTCCTTTTGCCCGAGGTAGGGCACGTCGGTTGTGGACCTACTGGCATCTCGACTCACTCGTAAGGTGTTGAGATTCGTGGCCAGGTCCGGGGATCCCTGGGCGGACGCGTCAGACGCTTTGTTGGGGTCGGTATCGGCTGATTTATGCCTATCCTCCACTGAAGTTGCTTCATAGTCTACTCCGCAGGGTGGAGGCCGAGGGATTCCGGTGATTCTCATCACTCAAGATTGACCTCGGTGTTCTCGATGCGCCGATCTTGTGCGCCTGGTGGCGGACTTTCCATGGTGACTGCCAATGCGGGAGGACCTTCTATCTCAAGGTCCCATGCTTCAGCCTGCTTTACAGGCGCTGGCTTTAACGGCATGGCTATTGAAAGTCAGGTACTGAGGGTCCGAGGTCCTTCGGCTTCGGTCCTCTCGGCCATTGTTGAGGGCAAGGAAATCTTTCTCCAGGAGGATATACCACCGTACCTAGAGGGCCTTAATCGCTTTGTGCGAGGAGCTGGATTGGCATCCACGGATGTATTCCGTTTCCAGGATCCTGCTGTTTTTACAGCATAATATGGACCAAAAGCTTGCTGTAGCACCATTAAGGGTCAGATTTCAGCTTTAGCGGTTTTCTTTCAGCGGGCCATTCTTTGCTTAGTACCTTTTGTACAGGGGGTCCGCCATGTGCTCCCCCCTATTAAACCGCCTCTCCCTCCTGGGGATTTGAATTTGGTGCTCGCTGTTCTTCAAGAACCTCCTTTTGAGGACGTCGGGGAGATTCCTCTCTTAACTTATCTCAGAAGGTGACTTTTCTTGTAGCCATTACTTTTCAGAAGGGTTTCTGAATGGCGACATTGTCTTGCAAATTGTCATACTTGCTATTTCATGACGATGAGGTAGTGCTGCGCCCACAACCTCCCTTTCTTCTGAAGGTTGTCTCTGCCTTCCGCCTTAATGAGGACATTGTACTTCCGTCTTTTTTTGTCCCCGTCCATCGCATCCCAGGGAGTTTGCGATTCACACTTTAGACGTGGTACGTGCCTTGCGGGTGTGCCTGTCTGTTACGGCTTCGTTTCGGAAGTCCGACTCGCGGTTTGTGTCTGTGTCTGGGCCAAAACAGGGCCTAGCGGTTTCGTCTGCCACCATTTTTCGGTGGATCAGGCAGACCATCATACAGGCCTATGCCCTTAAGGGGCGGGCGCCTTCCTTTCCGGTTGCGGCGCATTTAACCAGGGCAATTGGTGCTTCCTGGGTTTTCCGACATCAAGCGTCTTTTGCACAGGTGTGCAAGGCGGCGACCTGGTCGTTTGCACATACCTTTTCATGTTTTTATAAGGTTGATATGGGTGCATCTTCTGATGCTTCCTTCGGCCGCAAGGTTTTGCAGGCGGCTGTTTAAAGTTGCAACTCCTCCGCTGAGGAGCTCTGCTTGTTTTGGGGTGAAGTTGGTTTTTCCTTGATACTGTTCCCACCCCTCGTTTTTGACACTGCTTTGGGACGTCCCACTTTGTCAAGAATGAAGATGCTGTGTCAGTCAATGGACGGTAGGAGAAAATAGGATTTTTTTTTTGTACTCGCAGTAAAATCCTTTTCTCTGACGTCCGTGGACTGACACAGCACCCACCCCTCCTTTTTAGTTTGTACTGCTTTGATACGAACTAAGCCAGCTGGCTGCAGGTAGGAGGGTTATGTTCGGAGGTACCGCCCCCTGGGCGGGGCTGTTCAGCTCTGGTAAGGGAATGTATGTTAAAACATCTAACATTCTGCCTAGTCTTCTCCTATGAGCAGGAACATAACCCACTTTGTCAAGAATGAAGATGCTGTGTCAGTCCATGGACGTCAGAGAAAAGGATTTTACGGTGAGTACAAAAAAATCCTATTATTCAAGGGGTTTCTCATATCAGGCTGCCCTTGCAGCACCCAGTGCTTCCCTGGGACCTTAAAGTGGTTCTAAAGTCAGACGTTTTTTTACCTTGGTGAACTCTCTGTGTTAGGGTAAATAACTGTCTGTGTGCAGTCCTCCCCCATCCCTACCTGAGCTTGATCCATCGATGTGCATGAAAGCAGCGGCTCTCTCCCCCCTCATGGGCTCAGACAACAGCAGGAGGGAGAGAGCCAGGAACACTGGCAGGGTACCCGAGAAGGAGGATCTCCTAGATGTTACATCTGTTAGACGTGTCTCTGAACTAGCAGTTCTCTCTGGTAAAGAGCCATTCCTCATCTTTCTTAAAGTGGTATTACAGGTTTGGCCTTTTTTTTTTACCAACAAAATTACAAACCTGTCATACTTGCCTGCTCTGTGCAATGGCTTTGCACAGAGAAGCCCCGATCCTTCTCTTCTCAGGTCCCACGCTGGTGCTCCTTGCTCCTCCCCCTTGACCAAGTGCGTCTTGCTATGGGGGCACTGGTGCGTGCTCGTTCCCAAGCCCTGCTCTATGCGTCCATAAGACGCACAGAGCCATGGTGCTGCACTGCCCCTGCTCTCTCCCCATTGGCTCACTGGCTGTGATTGACAGCAGCAGGAGCCAATGACTCCCGCTGCTTTCTTCAGCCTTTACCCACTTTAAGGATAAGGTAGTCTTACGCCCAAGGCCATCATTCCTTTTCTAACCTGCTCTGTCTTCCACCTCAATGAAGACATTGTCCTTACATCCTTGTGCCCTACTCATAAGCATTTCAAAGCAAATGTTTTCTCACTGCTTGGACTTAGTCAGAGCTATACAAATCTACAAGCTTTCTATCTGGAAGACAGACTCCTCCTTTTGTCCTACCATCAGGACCTTGTCCGCTTCAAAATCAGCATTGCTAGATGTAGAGGACGGCATTTATTATATTGCAGCTTACCAATTCTTATGCTCGCCATACACTATATGAAAAACAGGCTGAAATTTGGTCATTTAGAAAGTTTGTTCGTTTTTCGGCTGGTTAATGGGCACAAAATCGATAATAGTTGGGACGTTTTTGAGCCGAAAAAAAACCAAGGACAAGTTTGGAAATTTTCTACCGAATGATGAATCGAAAGGTTAATGTGTTTCCCGTCCAAAATGTCTGCACTAGGTATATGTAAAAAAACGAACAAAAAAATGCATTCATTTATGTTCACTGAACGATTTATCAGTCATTACATGATGGCACTATCGTTTGCACTCAAAGCCGAATGTTCGTTTTTTGAAAATGGGTTCGGCCGATTTTTCGTATAGTGTATGGCCAGCATTAGACGTGATGGTTGTATTGCTTTTTTACTTTTTAGGCTTCCTTTCTTCAATATTCATCTGGTGATCCAGCCAGCAAGTCTGTTTTTCACAAGCTCAAACTCTCCAGTAGAATGCATCATTTTTAATGGATGAGACAAACCATTTAACGCTGGTAATGGTGATTTAAAATCAGCTTTTATTTATTCATGTAAAACCTTTATCCCAAAATGAAAAAACTGTTTGCCCTAACGTGTGAGGTGGAGTTTGGCTTCAATTATTTTTTCTCTAGTCATCCATGGACTGACACAGCGTGTCTTTTACACGTGGGTTATGTCCCTGCTTGCAGGAGAAGACCTAGGCAGAATGTGAGATGTTATACATACATTCTAAACAGCCAGAGCTGAACAGCCCCGCCCAGGGGGGCGGTCCCTCCGGACATAACCCTCCCACTGCAGTCCTCAGTTTTTTTTTCTGCCTAGCAGAAGGAGAAGACGTGGCTCTCTCAGGAGCCAGTCTCCTGACCTATTTTTTATTCCTTTTTGGAATTTTTTCCTATTTTTTGTTCTTTTGAGATCTTCTATCAACTGTCGGCTGGGCAACAGGTTGGGTACAAGATATCCTCGTAGTCTTCCCTGTCCGACCATCGAGCGTGCTGATCCTCGCCTTGTGTGCTTGAGACTCAGTTCACGACATGCCCCACGACTCCAGGGGTGGCCGGTGGGCTTCCAGCTCCGCGGTCCTCTCAAGATAGAACAGTCCGGCTGTATGTTTCGCGGTGGACCGGGCCGACAGCTACTCAGTACCGCACTGTGATAGTTCTGTCAGAAACACACCAGTGGGTCCCTCCAGGGGACGGGTAAGTAGTCTCTCCTGGCTGCAGGTGAGTACATGCTGTGTGTTTCTTGTGTGGGGGATTTCCCTGTCTCCCCCTGTGTTTTTTAATGTCACTCTCTGTGCACTTCGCTGGCGCTGTACTGTGTGGGGTGCCTGGGGGCCATACTGTCCTGGGGGGGGCTCATGCTGTTCTGCATTTCGCTGGGGCTGTTTATTTGAGAGTGAGGGGCCTGGGCGCCGTTCGGCGCCATGTTTGGTGACTGTGCTGTTTTTTACATTGGCGGCCATCTTGCCGTGGTCCGCCAGAGCACATTGCGGCAGCCATTTTCTTGTAGCCGCACCTTCTTCTAGCTCTAGCGCCGCTCAGGAACGGTGCAAATCTCCTCAGTCTCTCTCCTCTCAGCTCACTCACGCTGAGCAGCGCGGCGCGGAGAGACAGGGCAGCGGAACCGAGCGGTCCTGGTCAGGTTGGTGGGTCCCCTGGGCATTCCCCTACTTCAGTCAGCACAGCCTGTGGGTGGTCTCAGAGGGGGACATTATGGAGTCAGAGTCACCAGCTTCCCCTAACATGCCAGAGGCAGCAGCCAGTGCTCCAGCACCTGCGGTCCCTATGGACCAGTTGTCGGCAGTCCTGGAATCATTTCTGACCAGGATGGAAGCTGTGTGTGAGCACAAGGGAGCAAAAAAGCGCCCTCTCCCCACTTTATCTCCACAAGGGGAGTGCTCTGATTCAGATATGGGCCTAGCTATTGCTGCTCAGGACCCTAGCTCTGAATATTTGGATGGTTTTGAACAGGACATTCCTTGTGAGGAAGACTCCAGTTCTGAGTCAGTAAATGACAGGGCGCTTGTTAGTGAACTCATTGATGCTGTGAGGGACACTCTCAAGCTAAATGCTGCGACTGCAGAACCTCAGGCGGATACAGTCTCCTTTGGTTCTTTTAAGACCAAGCCTTCTAAAAAGGTTTTTCCATATGTACCTTTCTTTGACCAGCTCATTGACCAGGTCTGGGAAAAGCCGCAGAAGACTTTCATGGTCCCGCGGCGTTTGTCTATTAGATACCCCTTTGAAGACGCCCTGCTTAAAAAGTGGGCTTCTCCCCCGGTGGTCGACCCTCCAGTCGCCCGTTTAAACAAGGCCACCACTCTCCCGATGGAGGGGACTCCTGCATTTAAGGACCCCACTGACAGGAGGTCAGAAGTGGTGAGTAGAGCCATGTTCGCCTTGTTGGGATCCGCCCTACGGCCAGTAGTAGCGGCGACCCTTGTGTCTCAGACACTCGCGGAATGGGCAAAAATTTTGCACCAAACTGTGCAGGAGTATAACCTTCCTCCAGACACTATTGCTCTGGCCCACCAGATGGTGCAGGGTCTGATATATGTGTGCGACACCACGTTGGACGCGGCCCCTTTAATATCCAGGGCCTCTGTCTCGGCGGTGGTATTGCGTCGTCTCATCTGGTTGAAATGCTGGTCTGCTGACCTAGCCTCTAAGAAGCTCCTGACGGATCTACCTTTTAAGGGTGGTAGACTTTTTGGTGCTGCTCTGGATGACATCATCAAGGATGTCACGGGAGGTAAAAGCACTCTCCTTCCTCAAACTATCAAGGGTAAGGAGGCCCGACGTAAACCGGGTCCTTCCTTTCCAGCAAAAAAGGGTTTTTTTCGTCCGTCAGAGTCCACGGGTAAGCCATCCCAGACTGACAACAGTGCGGCTGGCGAGCACAAGCGCCCCTGGGTGCGTAAGCCGAACAAGCCGGCTCCCAAGCCCGCCTCCGCGTGAAGTCTTGCCCCCGCCCGTCTCTGGGGTGGGGGGACGACTTCGCAGGTTCACGGATCGGTGGACCTCCCGGATCTCCGACCGGTGGGTGTGCGAGGTGGTCACCTCAGGATACAGAATAGAGTTCCGCTCATGGCCCCCAGACAGATTCTTTCCCTCAAATCTCCCTCTCCTTCCTGCCCGTCGGGCAGCCCTCTTGGGGGCTGTACAGGATTTGATCGGGTCCGGAGTAATTGTGCCGGTTCCGTCCCAGGAGAGGTATCAGGGGTTCTACTCGAATCTGTTTGTTGTTCCAAAAAAGGACGGGGTTCGGCCAATCCTGGACCTCAAGGCCCTGAATGCCTTCGTGAAGGTGCAAAAATTCCGCATGGAATCCATTCGCACAGTGATCGCGACACTCCATCAAGGGGATTTTCTGGCATCCTTGGACATCAAGGACGCCTACTTGCATGTTCCGATCTGCGCAAGCCACCAGAAGTTTCTGCGCTTTGCGGTCGGCGAAGTCCACTATCAATTTGTGGCTCTTCCCTTCGGCCTAGCCTCGGCACCGAGGGTGTTCACCAAGGTGCTTGCTCCGGTCCTAGCTTTGCTGAGACAGCGAGGCATTGCTATCGTGGGCTATCTGGACGATTTTCTTCTAAGAGCAGACAGTGGCTCAGAATTGGAAGAAAGTGTGACTATCGTCAGTCAGACCCTCAGGGAGTTTGGGTGGCTCCTGAACGTTCAGAAGTCGGTTCTAGTCCCGACTCAGCGTCTGGAGTATCTAGGTCTGATTCTGGACTCCTTGGAGGCAAGAGTCTTCCTACCTCCAGACAAACTACTGACACTTCAGTCTGCAGTACGGGTGCTGACGTCCCGAAAATGGTCGTCAATCCGCTTTTGCATGAGAGTCCTGGGACTCATGGTGGCCTCCTTCGAGGCCGTTCCTTATGCCCAAGCGCACACCAGGGCTTTACAGAAAGATCTTGTCCACTTGGGACAAATCTCCGTTGTCCTTGGATCTTCAGATCCAGGTGAGTCACCTGGTCAGGGCGTCCCTGACGTGGTGGTTGAGGTCCCCGGCTCTTCGGTCCGGGAAGTTGTTCCTCCCCATCCAATGGACGGTGATCACGACGGACGCCAGCCTGACGGGCTGGGGGGGAGTCTGGGGAGTCCTGTCGGCCCAAGGGCTTTGGACTCCGGACGAAGCCCTCTTACCGATCAATGTGCTGGAGATACGGGCAATCAGACTGTGCCTCTCCTCATGGTCGGAGAAACTACAGGGTCACTCCATCAAGATCCAATCGGACAACGCCACAGCAGTGGCGTATGTCAACCATCAAGGGGGGACTCGGAGCTCAGCTGCAGCTTCCGAGGTCGCCCGCATCCTGAGGTGGGCCGAAAGAAGCGTGCCGGCTCTGTCGGCCGTCTACATTCCGGGCGTAGACAATTGGCAGGCGGACTATCTAAGTCGCCAGACGCTGGACCAGGGAGAGTGGTCCTTGCACCCGGAGGTCTTTCAACTCCTTTGCAGACGGTGGGGCACGCCGGATGTGGACCTGATGGCCTCTCGACTCAATCGCAAGGTGTCGAGGTTTGTGGCCAGATCCAGGGATCCCTGGGCGGATGCCTCGGATGCGTTGGTGGCCCCATGGGGTCAGTATCACCTGATATACGTTTATCCTCCGCTGCAGTTGCTGCCTCACCTGCTCCGCAGGGTAGCGACCGAGGGAATTCCGGTGATCCTCGTTGCTCCGGATTGGCCTCGGCGTCACTGGTACGCCGATCTGGTACGTCTCGTCGCAGACGTTCCCTGGCGGTTACCAATACGGGGGGACCTTCTGTCTCAAGGTCCTATATTTCATCCTGCTTTACAGTCTCTGGCTTTAACGGCATGATTATTGAAAGCCAGGTGCTGAGAGACCGAGGTCTCTCGGATTCGGTCATTTCGACCATGTTAAGGGCACGGAAGTCTTCCTCCAGAAAGATCTATCACCGTACTTGGAGAGCTTACATCGCCATGTGCGAAGAGCTGGACTGGCGCCCACGAACGTATTCCGTTCCCAGAATCCTGCATTTTCTGCAGCGTGGCGTGACCCAAAAGCTCGCTTTGAGTACCATTAAGGGTCAGATTTTGGCCTTGGCCATCTTCTTTCAGCGACCGCTGGCGGGTCATCCCTTGGTTAGCACCTTTGTGCAGGGGGTTCGCCATGTGCTCCCCCCTGTCAAGCCTCCTCTCCCCCCGTGGGATCTGAATTTGGTGTTCTCGGTTCTCCAGGAACCTCCCTTTGAAAATATTAGAGATATTCCCCTCTTGACTTTGTCTCAGAAGGTGGCCTTCTTGGTGGCCATTACTTCCATTAGACGAGTGTCTGAATTGGCGGCCTTGTCCTGCAAGTCGCCCTTTTTGGTCATCCATAAGGATAAGGCGGTGTTACGTCCGCGATCCTTCTTTTCTGCCAAAGGTGGTCTCGGCCTTCCACTTAAATGAGGACATTGTCCTCCCGTCCTTGTGTCCTCACCCATCACATCCCAGAGAGTTTGCGCTTCACACTTTGGATGTGGTACGAGCCTTGCGGGTGTACCTGTCTGCTACTTCCTCTATTCGGAAGTCTGACTCACTATTTGTGGCTGTCTCTGGTCCAAAACAGGGCCAAGCGGTTTCGTCTGCCACCATTTCTAGGTGGATCAGACAAACCGTCATTCAAGCTTATGCTCTCAAGGGGCGGGCGCCTCCCTTTCTGGTTACGGCACATTCCACCAGGGCAATTGGTGCTTCCTGGGCTTTCCGACATCAAGCGTCGGTTGCACAAGTGTGCAAGGCGGCGACCTGGTCGTCTGTTCATACCTTTTCTAAGTTTTATAAGGTTGATGTGGCTGCATCTTCGGATGCTTCCTTCGGCCGCAAGGTGTTGCAGGCCGCTGTTTGATGTTGCAACTCCTCCGTTGAGGAGCTCTGCCTTGTTTGGAGTGAAGTTTTTGGTTTTTCATTTATACTGCTCCCATCCCTCTTGACACTGCTTTGGGACATCCCACGTGTAAAGGTGTATAAGACACGCTGTGTCAGTCCATGGATGACAAGAGAAAATAGGATTTTTGTACTCACCATAAAATCCGTTTCTCTGGCATCCATGGACTGACACAGCACCCACCCTTCTTTTTAAGTTTGTACTGCTTTGTTACGAACTGAGGTCTGCTGACTGCAGTGGGAGGGTTATGTCCGGAGGGCTGTTTAGAATGTATGTATAACATCTCACATTCTGCCTAGGTCTTCTCCTGCAAGCAGGGACATAACCCACGTGTAAAGGTGTAAAAGACACGCTGTGTCAGTCCATGGATGCCAGAGAAACTGATTTTACGGTGAGTACAAAAATCCTATTTTTTAATGCATCTAAATCTATTACATTTACCCCCCCCCCCCCCCCCCTCCCCACTGACGATGCTTGTCTGCTGTGCCTCCCGTGTGTCTCACTAATACAGGAGGTGTTACTCACCAGATCACCAGGTGAAAATCGAAGGGGGAAAAAAGCCAAAGAAAAAACTGATGCAGCCACCATATCTAATGATTGGTAAGCTGCTATAGAATACATTTTTGGTTTTGGGTTTAGTACCGTTTTTTAAGAGATTTTAAGAGTTGATAAGAATTTTAGTTATTTTTGCTATCTTCCCTTACTGAGTAAGTTCCACAATAATCTGAGATATGTGGCATGACAGCTGCAGTCTTTTATTTAGAAGGTTGCTTTTAATATCGGAATAAAATGTTGTGGTGTCAATCTGAAAATTCAGTGTAAACAAGAAGCAAGTCTGTCCAGCCTGAGCTTTTCCAAATACTTGTGACCTTCGTTAATTGTCATCCTTATTTTGGATATATTTCATATTGCGTTTATGAACCACAATAATCCTTTAGGCCCCTTTCACACTGGGGCGGGCAGGAGTGGTAGCGGTATAGCTGCGCGATTTTCAGCGCTGCTATACCGTCGTTCTTACCGCGGTATTCGGTCGCTAGGGGGGTTAATTTAACCCCGCTGGCGGCCGAAAAAGGGTTAATACCGCCCGCAAACCGCGGCTATTGCCGCGCTTTGCGGGCGGTATTACCGCGCTGTCCCATTGATTTCAATGGGAGACCGCGGTAAAGAAGCGGCTAGCAGGACTTTTGGAGCGGTCCTGCTAGCGCACCGCTTCAGTGTGAAAGCCTTCGGGCTTTCACATTGAAGGCACAGGGCAGGAATTTTTCATGCGGTATAACAGCGCTAATATTAGCGCTAAACCGCATGAAAAACGCCCCAGTGTGAAAGGGGCCTTACTTTCAAAATTTCAGATAGATTCCAGATAGATTCTGTGGGTGTCCATATCTTATCAGATCTTCTGAGGATGTGGGAAGATGCGCTATCTGGTTGTTATAACGTGGAACTCCTTACAACCTGTAACCCCCTCTTTTCCCTCTTATATCAATTGATGAGAGGATGTAGCACACACCAAATTCTTCAATTGTTCTCTGTATCAAATTTTAAAAGAAACATTCTTTTGTTTTGGTCATTAGCAGACATGTCCAGCCCTCTTAGGTGAGCTATTTGTGTTTGGAATTCAACTGCCATTTTCTCTTTAAGATAAGTCAGTACTGTGGGGGCTGCCACGTGGGACCTGGAAACTAGTGGAGATCACTGTAGTAGCGGTGCCTAGTACAGTAATTTCTGGCTTTCAGGGCGATTGGCCAGGTATGGTGTTATGCAGGGCTTGACAAATTTGCTTGGAATCTAGGAGCCAGCTAAAAAAGTTAGGAGCCAGGTTTTTTTTTTTTTAACGACCAATGCATGCAGAAGCGAATGCATACGCGAGTAGCGCCCGCATATGAAAGCAGTGTTTAAACTACACATGTGAGGTATCGCCACGATTGGTAGAGCGAGAGCAATAATTCTAGCCCTAGACATCCTCTGTAACTCAAAACATGCAACCTGTAGAATTTTTTAAACGTCGCCTATGGAGATTTTAAAGGGTAAAAGTTTGTCGCCATTCCACGAGCGGACGCAATTTTGATGCGTGACATGTTGGGTATCAAATTTACTCAGCGTAACATTATCTTTCACATTCTAAAAAAAAATTTGGCTAACTTTACTGGTGTCTTATTTTTTAATTTAAAAAAGTGTATTTTTTTCCTCCAAAGTGCGCTTGTAAGACCGCTGCGCAAATACGGTGTGACAAAGTATTGCAACGACCGCCATTTTATTCTCTAGGGTGTTAGAATAAAAAAATATATATAATGTTTGGGGGTTAACTTCTAAGTAAAGGGCAGGAGATGGGCGGGCAGTGAAACAGGCAAGCATTGCTGGTTGACTTGGCATACCAACGGCCACCACAAGATGTCGCCAGATTACAGAATGAAGCCTAGGCCTGCAAAAGGCTGCAAAGCCGCGGCCTAAATTAGCGGCCGACGAGATCACGCGATCGCGGAGGGGGAGGGCGCACGGAGATACAGGTAACCTCAGCTGTGCTGCCCCAGGTGCCAGGTCGCTAATTCTAGTCGCATTTGCAACCTGGCGCCCGGGGATTGTCGAGCCCTGGTGTTATGTAACGTTACATTGGTCCAAGCCGAACCAATGTAACTGAAAAATATTCATACCTGGAATTTTTCTTAAACAGTTTATGCAAGGGTCTTCCATTGTACTTGACCAACTAGCAAAACATAGTGATTTTAATGTATGTATGCACTGATACGTGCAAAAATGCATCGGTGCATGTATCGGTACTCGCGAAAATGCTCCGATACCTGAAGCCGATACAGGAGGTTACAGCTTAGAAGCAGTCTCCTCTTCCATTCCCACCTCCTCCCAGTGCAGCGCTCGCTGTGTCTTGGCCCTCTCCCACCTCCTATTGCCTCACGCACAAATACAGCCCCTGGTGGCCAGTTATAAGGTGGACTTGGCATGGGGGGAGGGATTGGCGCCCTCATAAGGCGGCATAAGGTGGCTGGCAGGGGCAGGCTGGGCTTGAGTAGAGGGGTGGTCTTTGCTCACCTCAGCTGTGCTTGGGTGGGGGGGGGGTGGCGTTCTCGACTGGGCTTAAGCAGAAGGGTGGGCTTGGCTCAGCTGTGCTCGGGAGAGAGGAGGTAGCCTCAACTCACCTTGGCTGTGCTCGGGCGGTGGTGGTGACGGCTCGGCTGTGCTCGGGCTGGGGGCAGTCTTGGCTATGCTCGGGCAGGGGTCTTGGCTATGCTCGGGCAGGGGTCTTGGCTATGCTCGGGCAGGGGTCTTGGCTGGTAACCTGCAAATGTATTAGCACAGTGATGGCGAACCTTGGTACCCCAGATGTTTTGGAACTACATTTCCCATGTGATGCTTAACTACACTGCAGAGTGCATGAGCATCATGGGAAATGTTAAATGTTACAACATGCATTCCAATACCAGAGCTGAACAGCCTCGCCCAGGGGGTGGTCTCTCCAGACATAACCCTCCTACCTGCAGCCAGCAGCCTTAGTTTTTTTTCTGCCTAGCAGAGGACAGGACGTGGCTCTCTTCGGAGCCAGTCTCCTGAAGATATTTTTTATTCCTTTTTGGAATTTTATTTTTGAGATCTTCTATCAACTGTCGGCTGGGCAACAGGTTGGGTACAAGATATCCTCGTAGTCTTCCCTGTCCGACCATCGAGCGTGCTGATCCTCGCTTTGCGTGAGACTCTGTTCACGACATGCCCCACGACTCCAGGGGTGGCCGGTGCCTTTATGCTCCGCGGTCCGCACAAGATTGAGCAGTTCTGCTGTATCTTTCGCAGTGGACCTAGCCGACAGCTACTCAGTACCGCACTGTGATAGGTCTGTCAGGAACACACCAGTGGGTCCTTCTGGGACGGGTAAGTAGTCTCTCCTGCCTCCGCAGGTGAGTACATGCTGTGTGTTCCTCTGTTATGGGGGATTTTCCCTGTCTCCCCCTTGTTGGTTATTGCTCTCTGGCGCTGTGCTGTCTGGGGGTCACTCTGTACCGGGGGGGGGGGCATGTTTTTCTCACTGTATGCTTTTACAGCGGATCGCTATGGCGCAGTTACATTGCGGCGGCCATTTTCTTGGAGCCGCGCCTGCTTTTTGTGCTGTTTGGCCTTTATCGTTGCTGACACAGTGCGATTCATCTCGCACTCTCCTCACGGCTCACTCGCGCTGTAAGCACAGCGCAGGCTGTTGAGCTGAGCGGTCCTATCCGGGTTGCTGAGTCCCCTGGGTAACACCCCTTAGCCAGCACAGCCAGAGGGTGGGCTTTTCTTTTACTATTGACAAAAGTCTAAGAGTGGCGAGTTATGGAGTCTGGTTCACCTGCTTCCCCATACATGTCAGAGGCAACAGGCAGTGCTCCTGCACCTGCGGTCCCCATGGACCAGTTGTCGGCAGTCCTGGAATCATTTCTTGCCAGGATGGAAGCGGCGTGCGAGCGCAGGGGAGCTATTAAGCGCCTTCTCCCCACAATCTCCACAAGGGGAGTGCTCTGACTCGGATATGGGCCTAGCTGCTGCTCGGGACCCTAGCTCTGAATTTTTTGATGTTTTTGAACAGGACATTCCTTGTGAGGAAGACTCCTGCTCTGAGTCAGTACATGACAGGGTGCTTGTTAGTGAACTCATTGATGCTGTGAGGGACACTCTCAAGCTGGATGCTGCGGCTGAGGAACCTCATGTGGAGGCTGTCTCCTTTTTTGGTTCTTTTAAAGCCAAGCCTTCTAAAGTTTTTCCTTACATGCCTTTCTTTTACAGGTTCATAGACCCGGTTTGGGAAAAGCCGGAGAAAACTTTTGCGCTCCCGTGGCATCTGTCTATTAGGTACCCCTTTGATGAGGCCCTGATTAAAAAATGGGCCTCTCCTCCGGTAGTCGACCCCCCGGTCGCCCGTTTGAATAAAGCCACAACTCTCCCGATGGAGGGGACTCCTGCCTTTTAAGGACCCCACTGACAGGAGGTCGGAAGTGGTGAGCAGAGCCATGTTCGCCTTGCTGGGATCCGCCTTGCGTCCTATCGTAGCGGCGACCCTTGTGTCTCAGACACTCACGGAATGGGCAAAGATTTTGCACCAGACTGTGCAGGAGCATAATCTTCCTCCAGAAACCATTGCGCTGGCCCACCAACTGGTGCAGGGCTTAGTGTATGTGTGCAATGCCACTTTGGACGCTGCACCGTTAATTTCTAGGGTCTCGGTGTATGCGGTGGTGTTGCCTCGTCTTATCTGGTTGAAATGCTGGTCTGCTGACCTGGCCTAAGAAGCTCCTGACTGATTTGCCCTTTAAGGGCGGTAGGCTGTTTGGTGCTGCCCTGGATGACATTAATAAGGATGTCACAGGGGGGTAAGAGCACCCTCCTTCCTCAGACTACTAAAGGTAAGGAGCCCCGCCGTAAGCCGTGCCCCTCCTTTCCAGCACATAAAAGTTTTTTTCTTCGTCAGTCCGAGTCAACGGGTAAGCCCTCCCAAACTGACAAGAGTGCAGCTGGTGGACAGAAGCATCCCTGGGTGCGTAAGCCGAACAAGCTGGCTGCTAAGCCCGCCACCGCATGAAGTCTTGCCCCCGCCCGACTCCGGGGTGGGGGGACGACTTTGCAGGTTCACAGATCAATGGACCTCCCGCATCTTCGACCGGTGGGTGTGCAAGGTGGTCACCTCGGGGTTCCCTCAAATCTCCCTCTCCTTCGGCGCATTGGGCGGCCCTCTTGGGGGCAGTGCAGGACTTGCTCAGGTACGGAGTAATTGTGCCGGTACCGTCACAGGAGAGGTTTCAGGGATTTTATTCTAATCTGTTTGTGGTCCCAAAGAAGGACGGAGTACGTCCAATCCTGGACCTCAAGGCCTTAAATGCCTTTTGTGAAGGTTCAAAAGTTCCGCATGGAATCCATTCGCACGTTGATTGCTGCGCTCCATCCTGGGGACTTTCTGGCGTCCTTGGACAGCAAGGACGCCTACTTGCATGTCCTAATCTGCGCGAGTCACCAGAAGTTTCTGCGCTTCGCCATCGGCGAGGTCCACTCTCAATTTGTGGCCCTTCCCTTCGGCTTGGCGTCGGCACCGCGGGTTTTCACCAAGGTGCTTGCCCCGATTCTGGCTTTGCTGAGACAGCGAGGCATTGCTATCGTGGGCTATCTGGACGATCTTCTTCTGAGAGCTGACTCTGGCTCAGAATTAGAAGAAAACGTGACGATAGTCAGACTCTCCGGGACTTCGGTTGGCTACTGAACACTCAGAAGTCGGTCCTGGTTCCGACTCAGCGTCTGGAGTATCTAGGTTTGATCCTGGACTCCTCGGAAGCGAAGGTGTTCCTTCCCCTGGAGAAGTTACGGACTCTTCAATCTGCGGTTCGGGTTCTGACGTCCCGAAAATGGTCGTCGATTCGTTTCTGCATGAGAGTACTGGGACTCATGGTGGCCTCCTTTTTTGAGGCCGTTCCGTATGCCCAATCACATACTCGGGCCTTACAGAGGGAGATCCTGTCCACTTGGGACAAGTCCCCGTTCTCGTTGGATCGTCAGATCCAGGTGAGTCCCCTGGTCAGGTCTTCCCTGACGACGTGGTTGAGATCCCCGGCCCTTCGGTCCGGGAAGTCGTTCCTTCCTATACAGTGGACAGTGATCACGACGGACGCCAGCCTTACGGACTGGGGTGGAGTTTGGGGAGTCCTATCAGCCCAAGGGCTTTGGACTCCGGACGAATCCAGTCTACCGATCAATGTCCTGGAGCTCCGGGCAATCAGACTGTGCCTCTCCTCGTGGTTGGAGAGGCTACAGGGACACTCAGTCAGAATCCAGTCGGACAACGCCACAGCGGTGGCTTATGTGAACCATCAGGGGGGAACTCGAAGCTCAGCTGCGGTGTCCGTGGTCGCTCACATCCTAAAGTGGGCGGAAAGAAGCGTGCCGGCTCTGTCGGACGTTTATCTTCCAGGAATAGACAACTGGCAGGTGGATAATCTGAGCCGCCAGACATTGGACCAGGGGGAGTGGTCCTTGCATCCGGAGGTGTTTCAACTCCTTTGCCGGCGGTGGGGCACGCCAGATGTGGACCTGTTGGCCTCTCGACTCCATCGCAAGGTGTCGATTTGTGGCCAGGTCCACTGATCCCTGGGCAGACGCCTCATACGCGTTGGTTGCCCCGTGGGGTCCGTATCGCCTGATGTATGCCTACCCTCCTCTACGGTTGCTTCCTCGCCTGCTTCGCAGGGTGGAGGCCAAGGGCATTCCAGTGATTCTCATGGCTCCGGATTGGTCACGGCGTCATTGTTACGCTGATCTTGTGCGCCTCGTCGCGGACGTTCCCTGGCGTCTGCCATTGCAGGAGGACCTTCTGTCTCAAGGTCCCATACTTCATCCTGCTTTAGTCGCTGGCTTTCACGGCATGGCTATTGAAAGCCAGGTGCTGAGAGACCGAGGTCTCTCGGATTAGGTTATCTCGACCATGCTGAGGGCACGGAAATCTTCCTCAAGAAAGATATATTGCCGTACCTGGAAGGCTTGCATCGCTCTGTGCGAGGAGCGTCCACGGACATATTCCGTTCCTAGGATCCTGCTGTTCTTGCAGCGTGGTGTGGCCCAAAAGCTTGCTTTTAAGTACCATCAAAGGTCAGATTTCGGCCTTGGCTGTCTTCTTTCAATGACCGCTGGCAGGCCATTCTCTGATTGGCACCTTTTGTGCGCCATGTTAAACCTCCTCTCCCTCCTTGGGATCTGAATTTGGTGCTCTCGGTTCTTCAAGAACCGCCCTTTGAAAACATCAGAGATGTCCTTCTCTTAACCTTGTCTCAGAAGGTGGCTTTCCTGGTGGCCATTACTTCTGTAAGGCGGGTGTCTGAGTTGGCGACATTGTCTTGCAAGCCGCCTTACTTGGTCCTCGATAAGGTGGTGTTGCGTCTGCGGCCTTTTCTGCCGAAGGTGGTCTCGGCCTTTCACCTTAACGAGGACATTGTTCTTCCATCCTTGTGTCCTCATCCATCGCATTCCCAGAGAGTTTGCGCTTCACACGTTAGATGTGGTACGTGCCTTGCGGGTGTACCTGTCTGTTACTGCTCCCATTCGGAAGTCTGATTCCCTTTTTTGTGGCTGTGTCTCGTCCACAACTGGGCCAAGCGGTGTCGTCTGCCACCATTTCTAGGTGGATCAGGCAGACCGTCATACAGGCCTATGCCCTTAAGGGGCGGGCGCCTACCTTTCCGGTTACGGTGCATTCAACCAGGGCAATTGGTGCTTCCTGGGCTTTCCGACATCAAGCGTCGGTTGCACAAGTGTGTAAGGCGGCGACCTGGACGTCCGCACATAACTTTTCAAAGTTCTACAAGGTTGATGTGGCTGCATCTTCTGATGCTTGCTTTGGCCGCAAGGTTTTGCAGGCAGCTGTTTAAAGTTGCAACTCCTCTTTTGAGGAGCTCTGCTTGTTTGGAGTGAAATCTTTTTTTTTTTTTTTTTTTTTTTCCGGTTTTTAAAACTGCTCCCACCCCTCTTCCTTGACACTGCTTTGGGATGTCCCACTTGTCAAGTATGAAGAGGCTGTGTCAGTCCATGGACGGTAAGAGAAAATAGGATTTTTGTACTCACTGTAAAATCCGTTTCTCCGACGTCCATAGACTGACACGGCACCCATCCTTTTTTAAGGTTTGTACTGCTTTGTTACGAACTGCGCCTGCTGGCTGCAGGTAGGAGGGTTATGTCCGGAGGAACCGCCCCCTGGGCGGGGCTGTTCAGCTCTGGTATTGGTATGTATGTTGTAACATTTAACATTCTGCCTAGTCTTCTATGAGCAGGGACATAAACCCACTTGTCAAGTATGAAGAGGCTGTGTAATTCCATGGACGTCAGAGAAACGGATTTTACGGTGAGTACAACAATCCTATTTTTACATTAAAATACTGCCACTTTATACCTTTTTTGGATGATTTGTATACCACGGTTACATGATAAACTTCAGTTTCTCCAGTGCAGAGAGTTCAGGAAGGAGGAGATTTCCACTGCCGCCTGTATACACGCCCACATGTGTGATGTCAATATCATGTGACCTGGCTAGCTCTGATCAACAAGTAAATGTGCTCTCCAGCATAAAAGACGCAACTGAGCATGTGCAGGTCGGCTACTCTGCCTGTGTTAGCTGGCCTTCCCCAGGTAGACCGTGCAGAGAGGGAAAGATCTGTGCATACAGGATAAAACAACCTTTCTCTTATCGTCCATGGACCGACGCAGCTCTCATACTGATTACATGTGGGTATATGTCCCTGCTCGCAGGAGAAGACCTAGGCAGAATGTTAGAGGTTAAAACATTCTAGAACAAGCCTGAGGTGAACAGCCCCGCCCAGGGGGGCGGTCCCTCCGGACATTACCCTTCCACCTGCAGCTAATCAGCCTCAGTTTTTTTCTGCCTAGCAGAAGGAGAAGATGTGGCTCTCAGGAGCCAGTCTCCTGGAAGATTTTACTTTTGATTTTTATTCCTTTGGGAATTTTATTATTTTATTTTTGAGACCTTCAATCAACTGTCGGCTGGGCAACAGGTTGGGTACACTAGTATCCTCGTAGTCTTCCCTGTCCGACCATCGAGCGTGCTGATCCTCGCCTTGCATGCGTGAGACTCAGTTCACGACATACCCCATGGCTCCAGGGGTGGCAGGGTTGCTTTCATGCTCCCGCGGTCCTCTCAAGATTGAACAGTACTTGACTGACTGTATCTCTCGCGGTGGACCGGGCCGACAGCTACGCAGTACGACTCTGTGATAGGTCTGTCTGAAACAAGCCAGTGGGTCCCTGAAAGGGACGGGTAAGTAGTCTCTCCTACTGCAGGTGAGTACATGCTGGCTGTGTTTCTGTGTGTGGGGGTTTCTCCCTGTCCCCCCCCCCTGTTATGCTGCTCTCTGCACCCTGTACTGGTGCTGTGCTTGGGGGTCAGTCTGGCCTGGTTGGGCGCTCATGTCTGCAGTTTTTTCTGGTGTGTGAGGAAGTGGACCTTGTGGGAGGTGGTTATTGCGTGCGCCATTGGCGCGCATTAGAGCTTTGAATTTTGCGCTCGGCGGCCATCTTGGCGTTTAGTGGCACAGTTATAGCTGCGGACGGCGGCCATTTTCTTGTGGCCGCCGCGCATTTATTTCTGGTGGCGGCGCGAATCCCCTCACAATCTCCTCACAGACTGAGCTGTCCTTAAGGGTTGGTGGGTCCTCCCGGGTGTCCCCTCCTCAGCGTAGCCAGTGGGTGGACTGTATATTCACTGTATAGTGTATAAAGTCTCAGAGGGTGGCGTTTATGGAGTCTGATACACCTGTTCTCCACATTGCCTGGGGCAACTGGCAGTGCTGCACAGTTAAAAATGTTCATATGTTTCCTGCACCTGCGGTCCTTACGGACCAGTTGTCAGCAGTCCTGGAATCATTCCTGTCAGAATGGAAGCGGTGTGCTAGCAAAAGGAGCTATAAGCCCCCCTCCCCCCACAAAAATCTTTAGTGAAGGAGTGCTCGGAGTCAGATATGGGCCTAGCTATTGGGCTCAGGACCCTACCTCTGAATATTTAATGTTTATGAACAGGACATTCCCTTGTGAGGAAGACTCCAGTTCTGTGTCAGTGAATGACAGGGCGCTTGTAAGTGATCTCATTGATGATGTGAGAATCACACTCAGGCTGAAATTGCTGTGACAAGCTTTTCTTTTACACAGTTTCCTCAGTTTTCCTCACACGCTGCCTCAAGAGCAGCATGGATGAGGGAGGACTTTATTCATTTATGTCTCTAATCCCTGTGAGCCTTGTGTGTGATACCTGAGGTAACATTTCCCGCCATTTCCTGGGGAATGGTTTGAGCTCTGACAGACACACGGTCTGAGGATCAGAGGTTAACTGTTACCTGTATGCTGCTTCAGCAGCACTGTCAAGCAGGTTGGAATGATACAGAGAAGATTATGTGCCTCTGCGCCATAATTTAAACTCATCCTATACCTCTACACTGCATACATTCACAGTGTATGTATGTGTTATTGGTCTCTGTGTCTGCGTGGCTGTCCCCACGTTCCAATGCTGTGTTTCAGTGCCATACATGATATAAACGTACAAAATATGTTTATGCACGACTCCAGATACATTCACAGTATATGTATGTATCATACTCTCTGGGCTGGCGGGGGCTCCGGTGTCCTCCCGCACTCTCATGGTATGTGCGCTTCGGCTCTCTGCACAGTATAGACATGTTCAATATGTTTATTGCACATATTATACATGTTTACAGTATGGGTATACTGTTTGCGTGGGGTTCCTCCGGGTACTCCAGTTCCCCCCACGCTCCAATGGAAATGCACAGCATAAACATGTGCAATATTATGTTGATTCACATGCCATCATTCCTACACGGTATCTGTGTGCTGTCTGCGTGGAGTTCTTCCGAGTGGGCGCTTCGGCGCTATGCACAGTCTAAATTTGTGCGATTGGACCTACCCGGTATGTCTTTGCACTCTGCGTGGGTTTCCGCCCACGCTACATGACATGCATGCCTTTGGTGCAATACACGATGTAAACATACACATTATGTTTATACACTACACTAAATACATTCACAGTAGTTGTAGGTATTGCATTCTCTGAGTATGCGTGGGGTACTTCGGTTCCTCCCACGCGCCAACGGTGTGCGCGCCTTCGGTGCTATGCACACATGAGCTTGTGCAAAAGGTTTAGCACACACACTATAATACCTATACGGTATGCGTATGCAGTCTGCGTGGGTTTCTGCCCATGCTACATGACATGCATGCCTTTGGTGCAATACACGGTGTAAACATACACATTATGTCTATACACTAAATACATTTACAGTAGCTGTAGGTATTGCATTCTCTGAGTATGCGTGGGGTACTTCGGTTCCTCCCACGCGCCAACAGTGTGCGCGCCTTCGGTGCTATGCACACATGGGCTTGTGCAAAATGTTTAGCACACATACTATAATACCATACACGGTATGCGCATGCAGTCTGCATGGGTTTCATCCGGGTGCTCAGGTTTCTCCCCTGCGTTCCAATGGTGTGTGCATTCTCAGCGCTATGCACAGTATAAACATGTGCAATTTGTTTATTCGCAGGCTAACATACCTACATGGTTGTGTACGCAATCTGTGTGGCTGGTTTACGTCCAGGCCCCGATGATGTGCACGCCTTCGTCGCTGGCACAGTATATACGCGTTTTAATAGGTTTATCCACAAATACTAAACTACATACGCCGTATCTGGTGGTATTATGCTCTTTGTGGCTGGGTGGGTTTCCTCCCACACTCTCCATTTGTGCGTTTGACGCAATACAAAGTATAAACTATGTGTTTGCACAATCAGCACCTATCCATGGGTAGCTGCTGGATGGAGCATTGTCACAAGGATCCCTGGTTTCAGGGGTATCACTTTCCACCTGCTTTCAGTGGTGATCAGAAGCGCTGGCTTGGACTGTGTTCGCCAGGCTGGGGTTGGCGTTGCGCCCGTTAGTGGCTGCTTCTCTGGCATTTTTTGTAGCTCAATGACTGGGCAAAAGCCTCTGCTTCATTCATCAGTCGTCTAGCAGGTGCACTACAACTGCTTTAGCCTTTAGGGTCTCTGTGCCCGGGGTGGGTTTGTGCCACCTGTGGAGGCTGAGGTACTAGTCCTCTGACCGGGTTTCTAGGGAAGTTCCGTCAAGTTGCCTTTATTGGCCAACATTTGAGGCACCCTGTACCTGTACCTGTAAGAAGGGCCTCCCTTCTCCGATACATTGCGGAGTCTCTTTGGGATTTTCATACGTCTCGCTGCAAGACGGTCCTGTCGGCTGTGTGCATTGCAGGCGAAGGGTCCTTGCATCCGGAGGTGTTTCCACCTTCTTTACCGGAAGTGGACCTTGTGGCCTCTCGACTCACTCGCAAGGTGGCAAGATCGTGGTCAGGTCCAGGGACTCCTGGGCGGATGCGTTAGACGCGTTGGAAGCCCCTGGGGGCAGTATCGCCTGATATATGCTTACCCTCTGCTACTGTTGTTGCCTCGCCGGCTTTGCAGAGCATACTTCATCCTGCTTTACAGTCCTTGGCTTTAATGGCATGGCTGTTTAAAGCCAGGTGCTAAAGGACCGAGTTCTCTCGTATTCAGTCATCTCTTCTATGTTGTTGACACGGGAATCTTCCTCCAGAAAGATATCTCACCGTACCTGGAAGGCTTACATCGCTATGTGCGAGGAACTTGAGTGGCATCCTCGGATGTATTCCGTTCCCAGGATTTTGCTGTTCTTACAGCGTGGTGTGACCCAAAAGCTGGCCTTGCATACCTTCTTTTTTTTTTTTTTTTTTTTTTTTTTTTTTTTGAGGGTCGGATTTCGGCCCGGACTGTCTTTTTCAACGACCGCTGCCGGGCCATTCCTTGATTAGCACCTTTTGGGCAGGGGGTTCGCCATGTGGTCCCCCCTGTCAAGCCTCCTCTGCCTACTTGGGATCTGATTTTGATGCATCTCGGTTCTCCAAGAACATCCCTTTTGAGAATATCAGAGAGATTCCTCTCTTGACCTTGTCCCGGAAGTTGGCCTTATTGGCCATTGCTTCGGTTAGACGGGTGTCTGAGTTGGCAGCCTTGTCTGGCAAGTCGCCTTACTTGGTCCTCCATAAGGATATGTTGGTGTTGCGCCTCTTTTCTAAGGATGGTCTTGGCCTTTCACCTTAAGAAGGACATTGTTCTTCCGTCCTTGTGTCCTTACCCATCGCTTTCCTGCATTAAGATGGGTACAAGCCTTACGAGTGTACCTGTCTGTTACTGTTTCCATTCGGAAATCTGTGTCTGGTCCAAAACAGGGCCGAGCGGTGTCGTCTGCCACCGTCTTTAGGTGGATCAGGCAGACCGTCATACAGGCCTATGCCCTTAAGGGGCGGGCGCCTCCCTTTCCAGTTGCGGCGCATTCCACCAAGGCAATTGGTGCTTCCCGGGCCTTCCGACATCAAGCGTCGGTTGCACAAGTGTGCAAGGCGACGACCTGGTCGTCCGTTCATACCTTTTCAAAGTTCTACAAGGTTGATGTGGCTGCATCTTCAGATGCTTCCTTCGGCCGCAAAGTGTTGCAGGCCGCTGTCTAATGTTGCAACTCCTCCGTTGAGGGGCTCTGCTGGTTTGGAGTGAAGTTTTGGTTGTTCCTTGCTTTTTTTGCTCCCACCCTTTTCTTATACTGCTTTGGGACGTCCCACATGTAATCAGTATGAGAGCTGCGTCGGTCCATGGACGATAAGAGAAAATAGGATTTTTGTACTCACCGTAAAATCCGTTCCTCTGACGTCCATGGACCGACGCAGCACCCACCCTTCCTTTTAAGTTTGTACTGCTTTGTTACGAACTGAGGCTGATTAGCTGCAGGTGGAAGGGTAATGTCCGGAGGGACCGCCCCCCTGGGCGGGGCTGTTCAGCTCTGGCTTGTTCTAGAATGTTTTAACCTCTAACATTCTGCCTAGGTCTTCTCCTGCGAGCAGGGACATATACCCACATGTAATCAGTATGAGAGCTGCGTCGGTCCATGGACGTCAGAGAAACGGATTTTACGGTGAGTACAAAAATCCTATTTTTTACACAATGCAGAGGATTAACCCCTTAAGTTCCACAGTATAACAAGCATGCTATGCTGCATATACAGACTGCTTTTACTGTTGTGTGTTTAGTAACACTTTAACACTTTAAGCTGTTCCCCACTGTGATTAGAATGAACTAATGGCTGGATACTTTTCTATTCCCTATGATCACCATGAGGAGTCATGTCTGCAGTCTCTGACCATCTCCCATATCTTGTCCTCAGCCTCTGATCATGTCCGCAGTCTGACCATCTCCTGTACTATGTTTGCAGTCACTGCTGTCACTTCTACCTGTTGCCTCCACCTTCCCTCCACCAGCTGTCACCTCTGCCCCCATGTCTCCCAATGACCCTCCCTTTTCTCCTCCTCCTTTCCTCGCCCTGCCATCAGCCCAGCCTCACCCAACTCCCTAACAACCCCCACACCTCCCAAACCACCCCTCTACCTACTCTTCCTAGGCAATTGGTATCGGAGGGTACTGGGGGGGGGGGGGGGGGTGGTGTATCGTTTCTCGTACTTGGTGCTAAAGAATGGTATCGATCCAACCCATATATATAATTTTGTTAATATAAAATTATACACACCTATGAGTTAATTACAATTTCATGAAAACATGTTATGTTGATTGCACAAGTGTTCATTCCCTGAGGCTAGGTTCACATTTTGAGGGGGTTGGGGCGGTGGCTGTGCCCACGCACATGCAAACAGCTCAAGTGTGAACCTAGCCTCACTCAGTACTTGGTAGAACCATTGTTGGCTGCAACTTACCAGCTTTGTTGAATTAGATCCTGTAATTTATGCCCCTTTTTTTTGTGAAATTGATCTGTGTGTGGCTTGATGAGTAGCTTTTGCAAACACAAAGATGGCAAGACCTAGAAAAATGGGGGAAAATTTTTTTGTTTTTCTAAGCCGTTATATTTTTTCTGGGTTTTTAAAAAAAAAAAAGCGTGCAGTATGTTAGAGAACTGAGCATTCAGCAGTGTTTGATCGCTCAGTTCTCAGTAGGGGTGCAACGGATCAAACAACTCGCGGTTCGGATCGTTTCTCGGATCATTTTTCAGATCAGCAAAAAAAACAAAAACAAATCTTGTTACACCCACCGGAGTTTTAGATTTCACAGTTATTTTCAACACAAAACGGAGCTTATATGCTTAAATATAGTATTTGGAAATCCGACAGACAGTTTAGATGTTAAATTTTAAAAGCAGCAGCAAACCTGCTGACCTTACATGGTTGCTAATGTGACACAACACCTCTGATTTTCACATTTAACATTTAAACAGTCCGTCGGATTTACAAATACTGTATTTAAGCATATAAGGTCAGTTTTGTGTTGAAAATAACTGTGAAATCTAAAACTCCGGTGAGTGTAACAAGATGTCCGCTTGCCGCCTCCTCATTCTATCATTACTGTGCAGGAGTGTGGGGTGTAGAAAGATGGCGGCGACGAAACGTCACTTTCGGCTCCCCATCACAGATTGCTTTGGATGTGGCGAGACCCCGCCGTCGGGTGGACCAAGATGGCCGCCGCTCCGGGAGCTAGGCCAAAGCCACGGCCTTTCCTATGGCCAAAGCAGGACCAGGAGGCCTGCAGATCACGTGTGTGCCGACCCGAAGGTGTTGATCCGTACGGATCAATGAAGATCCGTTGCAACCCTAGTTCTCAGTTGCAGAGCCTGCTGGGGACAGATGCAGCATTTATTTTTTCTTGTATGTTCATACTTCTCTTTTATTTGACAGGTAAGAGGGTAAATTTGTCTGACAAATTTGTTTATCTTATTTAACCATGTGCCAACAATATGTCTGGCGCTAGGGGACTGGGACATAAATTAAACTGGGACCAGTATGGGATATCCTATCCTATCCTATGCACAGCGGAGTGCGCCTGCCACATGAGGTCTCCTTTACCACCGGAGCATTGTGCCATACAGCTGGTTTACTCTTCACCGCTCAATAAGGTACTGTCACAGAGGCATTCATGTTTCACAACCAATCCTTCCATGTGAGGAGTTTTCTTATTTTTTGGAAAGTATCCACTTTACCTTATGATCAAATAAACTGTCACTGTGTGGGGAGAGGAAAGCTGATAACAGGCAATTCTGTGACCGCACACATTTACAGTACACTGATAATAGGGGCACTGATAATTGGTGCCCTGATTATCAGTACAGCCCCATCAGTGCTGCCTATTGGTGAAAAAGAAAAAATACTTATTTGCAAAATTTTATAACAAAGAAAAAGGTTTGTTCAAAATTTATGGACATTTTCATTTGTTTAGCAAAAAATAAAAACCCAGTGGCGATTAAATGCCACCAAAAGAAAGCTGTGTCTGCCAAAAAAAAAGATAAACATTTTGTATAGGTACAGTGCTGCATGACCACGTGACTGTCCTTTTCAAGTGCAACAGCACTGATGCTGAAAATTGGCCTGGGCAAGAAGGGGGTGTAAGTGCTCAGTAGGCAAGTGCTTAGGCCCCTTTCACACTGGGGCGGGCAGGAGCGGTGGCGGTATAGCAGCGCGATTTTCAGCGCTGCTATACCGTCGTTCTTACCGCGGTATGCGGTCGCTAGGGGGGTAAATTTAACCCCCGCTAGTGGCCGAAAAAGGGTTAATACCGCCCGCAAACCGCGGCTATTGCCGCGGTTTGCGGGCGGTATTACCGCGCTGTCCCATTGATTTCAATGGGAGACCGCGGTAAAGGAGCGGCTAGCAGGACTTTTGGAGCGGTCCTGCTAGCGCACCGCTTCAGTGTGAAAGCCTTCGGGCTTTCACATTGAAGGCTAAAGGGCATGATTTTTTTCATGTGGTATAATAGCGCTAATATTACCGCTATACCGCATGAAAAACGCCCCAGTGTGAAAGGGGCCTTAAATTCCTATTAATGTTCTACACCATTACAGCATAATGTTTCCATATGGTCTGACCAGTAAATTGGTTTTTCTTTTCCTCCTCTCAGTAAAATGATGACACCAACATCTAGAGTTTGCACTGCGTTTCCAATTTGCAAATATTGTTAGAAGAAATATTCTTTTCCAAATGCTACAAGAATGACAAAACACATCCTTGCATGACAGAGGTGCCCTAAAGACATTTAAAATACTTTATGGAATTAAATGATGGCCAGAATGAACGTGTGAGGAGCGTTTCCCCCCCCCCCCAGTTCTCATTCCAGAAACACTCTTTCTGCTACTTCTGGATAATCACAAACTGTTTCTTCCCCAGCAGCATCTTTAAGTAAAAGTGTTACAAACCACAGCCTCCTAAAAATACTCAACCCCTTCATTTATAGATAAAATGACACATTCTTCTGGATTAGTATTGTCAATAACTGAAAATGCATACAGTGGTGAAAATAGTTATTTGCTCACCTGCAAATTTTGTAAGTTTGCCCACTTAAAAAGAAATGAAGGGCCTATAATTGTTATCATAGGTGTATTTTAAGACAGGGCTTGACAAATTTGCTTGGAATCTAGGAGCCAGCTAAAAAAGTTAAAAGCCAGGAACGCGCCCCGTCCCGCCGAGCTCGCGCGCAGAAGCGAACACATACTTGAGTAGCGCCCGCATATGAAAGCGGTGTTCAAACCACACATGAGGTATCGCCGCGATTGGATGAGCGTGAGCAATTATTCTAGCCCTAGACCTCCTCTGTAACTCAAAACATGCAACCTGTAGAATTTCTCTTATCGTCCATGGACTGACACAGCTCTCATACTGATTATGTGTGGGTATATGTCCCTGCTTGCAGGAGAAGACCTAGGCAGAATGTTAGATGTTAAAACATTCTAGAACAAACCAGAGCTGAACAGGGGGGGGGGCGGTCCCTCCGGACATTACCCTCCCACCTGCAGCTAGCAGCCTCAGTTTTTTTTCTGCCTAGCAGAAGGAGAAGACGTGGCTCTCTCAGGAGCCAGTCTCCTGGAAGATTTTAATTTTTATTCCTTTGGGAATTTTATTTTATTTTTGAGACCTTCAATCAACTGTCGGCTGGGCAACAGGTTGGGTACACTGGTATCCTCATAGTCTTCCCTGTCCGACCATCGAGCGTGCTGATCCTCGCCTTGTGTGCGTGAGACTCAGTTCACGACATGCCCCGTGACTCAAGGGGTGGCCGGGTTGCTTTCATGCTCCCGCGGTCCTCTCAAGATTGAACAGTACCTGACTGACTGTATCTCTTGCGGTGGACCGGGCCGACAGCTACGCAGTACTACTCTGTGATAGGTCTGTCTGAAACAAGCCAGTGGGTCCCTCTGGGCGGGTAAGTAGTTCTCTCCTGCTGCAGGTGAGTACATGCTGGCTGTGTTATTTTATATGGGGGGGGGGTCTATCCATGTCTCCCCCCCCCCCCCTGTTTTGCTGCTCTCTGCACCCTGTGCTGTGCGGGGGTGCTTGTGGGGTCACTTTTGACTGGCTGGGGGCGCTCATGTCTTTTTTAGTGGAACTGGGAGAGGAGGAGCAGTGTTCTGGTGTGTGTGTGTGTGTTTTATTACAATGTGCGCTGTGAGGTGATTTGAAAACCGCGCTCGGCGGACATCTTGCCGTGGATCTCTGGCGCAGTAATGCCAGCGGCCATTTTCTTGAAGCCGCGGCGCTTTTAGTTTAGTTTTCGACCTCTATCGGCGCTGCTGACGGCGCAAATCTCAAACAGGGCCGAGCAGCATTTTCCTCACATCTCCTCACACTCGCCTCAAGCTTCACTCGCGCTGCGGCGTGGTTTCATACAGCGGATATGAGCGGTCCTTACAAGGGTTGGTGAGTCCTCTGGGTATCCCCTCCTCAGCCTCAGTGCAGCCAGTGGGTGGACTGTACTATTCACTGTAATAGGTGTATAGGGTCTCAGAGGGTGGCAGTATGGAGTCTGGTTCACCTGCTTTTCCACACTGTCTGAGGCAACTGGCAGTGCTCCTGCACCTGCGGTCCCTAGCGACTAGTTGTCGGCAGTCCTGGAATCATCCTTGTCAGATGGAAGCGATGTGAGAGCGCAAGGGAGCTGTAAAGCACCCCCTCCCCACACATTCTTCTGTAGGGGAGTGCTCTGTCTCAGATATGGGCCTAGCTATTGCTGCTCAGGACACTAGCTCTGAGGATTTTCATGTTTTTGAACAGGATATTCCCTGTGAGGAAGACCCCAGTTCTGAATAACTGACAGGGTGCTTGTAAGTGACTTCATTGATGCTGTGAAGGACACTATCAAGCTGAATGTTGAGGCTGAGGAGCCTCAGGTGGAAGCTGTCGCCTTTGGTTTCTTTAAAGCCGTTTATTCAAAAAGTATTCCATATGTGCCTTTTTCTTGATACATTCATTGACCAAGTCTGGGATAAGCCGCAGAAGGCTTTGACAGTCCCGCGGCGCCTAGTCATGAGATACCCCTTGAGGAGGACCTGGTTAAGAAGTAGGCTCTCCCCCCCCCCCCCCCCCCCCAGTGGTCGACCCCCCCGGTCGCCCGTTGGAATAAGGCTACCACGCTCCCAATGGAAAGGGACTCCTGCATTTAAGGATCCCTCTGACAGGTGGTCAGAAGTGGTGAGTAGAACTATGTTTACCTTATTGGGGGTCTGCCTTACGCCCTGTAGTGGCGGCGACACTTGTGTCTCAAGACACTTACAGGTTGAGCAAAGATTTTGCACCAGACAGTGCAGGTGCATTATTTCCCTCCTGAGACCATTTCCCTGGCTCACTAACTTGTGAAGGGTTTAGTCTCTGTGTGCAAGGCCACCTGGATGCGGCCCCTTTAATTTCTGGGGCCTCTATCTATGCTGTGGTGCTGCATCACTTTATCTGGCTGAGATGCTGGTCGGCCGACCTAGCTTCCAAATAGCTCCTGGCTGACTTGCCCTTTAAGGGCGGTAGACTATTTGGGCCGCCCTGGATGACATTGTTGTGAATGTCACAGGGGGTAAGAGCACCTTCCTTCCTCAGTCTGTTAAGGATGAAGAGCCCCACCGTAGGCCGGGCCCTTCCTTTCTGGCAAAGGCGAAGGAGTTTTTCATCAGACAGAATTCACGGGTAAGCCCGCCCAGACTGGGAAGTGCGGCTGGGGGACATAAGCGTCCCTGGGTGCGTAAGCCTACCAAGCTAGCTCCCAAGCCACCGCCGCATGAAGTCTTGTCCCGGCCCAACTCTGGGGCGGGGGGGGGGGGGCGTCCTTGCTGGTTCACGGTTCAGTGGACCTCCCGGATCTCCGACCGGTGGGTGTGCGAGGTGGTCACCTCAGGATACAGGATAGAGTCCCGTTCCTGACCCCAGACAGATTCTTTCCCTCATTTCTCCCTCTCCTTCCTGCCCGTCGGGCGGCCCTCTTAGGGGCCGTACAGGGTCGATCAGGTCCGGAGTGATTGTACCGGTTCTGTCACAGGAGAGGTTTTTCAGGGTTTCTACTCGAATCTGTTTGTAGTCCCAAAAAGTGCACAGGGGTTCGGCCAATCCTGGGCCTCAAGGCCTGAATGCCTTTGTGATGGTGCAAAAGTTCCACATGGAATCCATTCGCACTGTGTTCGCTACACTCCATCAAGGGGATTTTCTGGCATCCTTGGACATAAAGGACGCCTACTTGCATGTTCCGATCTGCGCACGTCAACAGTAGTTTCTGCGCTTTGCGATCGGCGAAGTCCACTATAAATTGTGGCTCTTCCCTTCGGCCTAGCCTCGGCACCAAAGGTTTTTTACCAAGGTGCTTGCTCCGGTTTTAGCCTTGCTGAGATGGCGAGGCATTGCTATCATGGGCTATCTGGACGATCTTCTAAGCATCAGAATTAAAAGTGTGACTATGGTCAGTCAGACCCTTAGGGACTTCGGGTGGCTCCCGAACATTCAGAAGTCTGTCCTGGTCCCGGCTCAGCATTTGGAGTATCTCGGTCTGATCCTGGACTCCATGGAGGCGTAGATATTCCTAACCCTGGAAAAGTTGCTGACTTTCAGTCTGTAATGCGGGTCCTGACGTCTCGGAAATGGTCGTCAACCTGTTTTTTGCATGAGAGTCCTGGGACTCATAAGGGTCTCGTTCGAGGCTGTTCCATATGTCCAATCACACACGGGCATTACAGTAAGAGATCCTGTCCACTTGGGAAAAATCCCTGTTGACCTTGGATCTTCAGATCCAGATGAGTCGCCCACTCAGGGCGTCCCTGACGTGGTGGTTGGGGTCCCCGGCTCTTCGGTCCGGGAAGTCGTATCTCCCCATCCAGTGGACGGTGTTCATGACGGATGCCAGCCTGACGGGCTGGGGTGGAGTCTGGGGAGTCCTGTCAGCCCCAGGGCTTTGGACTCCGGACGAAGCCCGTTTTACCGATCAATGTTCTGGACATACGGGCAATCAGAATATCTCTCCCCACGTGGTCTCTATCGGCCGTCTACATTCAAGCGTAGACAATTGGCAGGCGAACTATCGGAGTCGCCAGACCAGGAAGAGTGGTCCTTACACCTGGAGGCCTTTAAAATTCTGTGCCGGCAGTGGGGCATGCCGGATGTGGACCTGAGGGCCTCTCGACTCAATCATAAGGTGTCAAGGTTTGTGGCCAGGTCCAGGCATCCTTGGGCGGATGCCTCGGGTCCGTTGGTGGGCCCCATGGGGTCAGTATCACCTGATATCTGTTATCCTCCGCTGCAACTGCTTCCTCGCCTGCTGCACAGGGTTGTGGCCGAAGGGATTCCGGTGATCCTCTTTGCGCCGGGTGGGTCTCGGCGTTATTGGTACGCTGATCTGGTAAGTCTCATTGCGGACGTTTCTTGGCGGTTGCCAATAAGGGAGGACCTTCTGTTTCAAGGTCCTATTTTTCATCCTGTTTTACAGTCTCTGACTTAACGGCATAGCTATTAAAAGCCAGGTGCTGAGAGCCCGAGTTCTCTCGGATTCGGTCATTTTGACCATGTTTAGGGCACGGAAGTCTTCCGCTTGAAAGATATATCACCGTACCTGGGAAGCTGACATCGCTATGTGCGAAGAGCTGGACTAGCGTCCACAGACGTATTCCGTCCCCAGTATCCTGCGGTCCTTGCAGCGTGGTGTGACCCAAATGCTTGCTTTGAGTACCATTAGGGGTCAGTTTTCGGCCTTGGCCGTCTTCCTTCAACCGCTAGCGGGGTCATTCCTCAGTAGCACCTTTTGTGCAGGGGGTTCGCCATGTGCTCCCTCCTGTTGAAACCTCCTCTCCCTCCTCGGGATTTGAATTTGGTGCTCTCGGTTCTCCAGGAACCTCACTTTGAAAATATCAGAGATATTCCCCTCTTGACCTCGTCTCAGGAGGTGGCATTCTTAGTGGCCATTATTTCTGTCAGACGGGTGTCTGAGTTGGCGGCCTTGTCCTGCAAGTCGCCCTATTTGGTCATCCATAAGGATAAGGCGGTGTTGCGTCCGCGACCTTCCTTTTGCAAAAGGTGGTCTCGGTTTTTCACCTACATGTGGACATTGTCCTCCCATCCTTGCGTCCTCACACATCGCATTCCAGAGGGTTTGCGCTTCACATATTTTATGTGGTACGTGATATGACTCACTAGTTGAGTCTGTCTCGGGTCCGAACAGGGTCGAGCGGTGTCTGCCACCTTTTCTAGATGGATCAGACAGACTGTTATACAGGCCTATGCCATTAAGGGGGTGGCCCCTCCCTTTTCCGGTTACGGCGCATGCCACCAGGGCAATTGGTGCTTCCTGGGCTTTCCAACATCAAGTGTCGGTTGCACAAGTGTGCAAGGCGGCGACCTGGTAGTCCGTTCATGCCTTTTCAAAATTCTATAAGGTTGATGTGGCTGCATCTTCGGATGCTTCCTTCGGCCGCAAAGTGTTGCAGGCCGCTGTTTAATGTTGCAACTCCTCCGTTGAGGAGCTCTGCTGGTTTGGAGTGAAGTTTTGGTTGTTCCTTTACTATTTTGCTCCCACCTTTTTTTCTTATACTGCTTTTGTGACGTCCCACATGTAATCAATATGAGAGCTGTGTCAGTCCATGGACAATAAGAGAAAATAGGATTTTTGTACTCACCGTAAAATCAGTTTCTCTGACGTCCATGGACTGACACAGCACCCACCCTTCCTTTTAAGGTTTGTACTGCTTTGTTACGAACTGAGGCTGCTAGCTGCAGGTGGGAGGGTAATGTCCGGAGGGACCGCCCCCCTGGGCGGGGCTGTTCAGCTCTGGTTTGTTCTAGAATGTTTTAACATCTAACATTCTGCCTAGGTCTTCTCCTGCAAGCAGGGACATATACCCACACGTAATCAGTATGAGAGCTGTGTCACTCCATGGACGTCAGAGAAACGGATTTTACGGTGAGTACAAAAATCCTATTTTTTAAAACGTCGCCTATGGAGATTTTAAAGGGTAAAAGTTTGTCGCCATTCTACGAGCGGACGCAATTTTGAAGCGTGACATGTTGGGTATCAATTTACTCGGCGTAACATTATCTTAACACAATTTTTTTTTATATTGTTAAACTTTACTGTTGTCTTTATTTTTTAATTAAAAAAAAGTGTATTTTTTTTCCCCAAAAAAGTGCGCTTGTAAGACCGCTGCGCAAATACGGTGTGACAAAGTATTGCGACTGCCATTTTATTCTCTAGGGTGTTGGAATAAAACATATAATGTTTGGGGGTTCTAATTAGAGGGAAGGAGATGGCAGTGAAAACAGACATTAGCATTGCTGGTTGTCTTGTCATTCCAACGGCCACCACAAGATGGCGCCAGATTACAGAAGGAAGCATAGGCCTGCAGAAGGCCGCAAAGCCTTGGCCTCAATCACTGGCGGCGCGGCCCGACGCGATCGCGCATGGGTGGGGGCGCACGGAGACGCAGGATACCCCAGCTGTGCCCGCGCCAGGTCGCTAATTCTAGTCGCGATTGCGACCCGGCGCCCGGGGTTTGTCGAACCCTGATCTACGAGACCAGCAGAAGTTAAGTGTAAGAAATATCAATGTCTGGCCAAGGGGAATATAGAGGTGGGCGGCGAGTCTACTGACATCATGACACCCACTGAGCCCTGGATCACAGACCTGCCCACAGAATCCGGAGTATTGCTGAGCTCTAAACAGCTAAAGGGAAAATATTTGACAGGTAAGGATATATGCAAGAGGCATGTATATCCCTATAGATCAGCACTATGGAAGTAATTTAGAAATGATGAGTGGGTTTACATCCACTTTAACCACTTTATCCCCGGAAGAATTTACCCCCTTCCTGACCAGAGCACTCTTTTAACGATCCGGCACTGTCATTTTAAGGGACAATTGCGCGGTAATGCGACGTGGTACCCAAACAAAATTGACTTCCTTTTTTCCCACACAAATAGAGCTTTTTTTTGGTGGTATTTGATCACCTCTGCGGTTTTTATTTTTTGCGCTATAAACAAAAAAAGAGCCACAATTTTGGAAAAAAAAAGCAATATTTTTTGCTATAATAAATATCCCCCAAAAATATATATAAAAAAAAAAAAAAAAAAAATATTTCTCAGTTTAGGCCGATATGTATTCTACATATTTTTGGTAAAAAAATCCCAATAAGCGTATATTGATTGGTTTGCGCAAAAGTTATAGTGTCTACAAAATAGGGAATAGTTTTATGACTTTTTTTATTAGTAATGGCGGCGATCAGCAAATTTTTATTTATTTTTTTATTTCGTGATTGCGACGTTATGGCGGACACTTTTGACACTATTTTGGGACCATTGTCATTTATACAGCAATTAGCGACACTATTTTGTGACCATTGTAATTTCTACAGCGATCAGTGCCATAAAAATGCACTGATTACTGTGTAAATGACACTGGCAGGGAAGGGGTTAAACACTAGGGGGCGATGAAGGGGTTATGTGTGTCCTAGGGAGTGATTCTAACTGTGGGGGGGCTGGGCTACAAGTGACACGACAGTGATCACTGCTCCCGATGCCAGTAGATCTCTGTCCTGTCACTAGGCAGTACAGGGAAATGCCTTGTTTACATAGGCATCTCCCCGTTCTGCACAAAGAAGGGGGGGGGGGTTTGCTTGGTTAAGGACAGGCTCAGGGGTTACTTGGGGCAACAAATAATTTGACCATGAGCCAAATGAGTTGAATTGATTGGCTAATATTTATTAGGTAACAAAATTTTATAGATTATACACTGTACCAGAGAGCCATCAAACGATAAAAAGGTACCGTTCACAGAAATTACTCTCCCCGTTCTGCAGCTCCGTGACACGATCGTGGGACATCGGTGGACATCGAGTCCGCGGGTCCTGCGGTCATAGAGCTTGCGTTGCTTTGCCCAGCCGAGCCATTCTGCCAACGTATATCATCGTTGGACGGTCAGCAAGTGATTTATCCTATAGAAAATGTATGGAGGGAGCTGAAACTTTGAGTTGCCAAGCAACAGCCAAGAAACCTTAACCACTTACAGACCGCCCGCCGTTGTTATACGTCGGCTGTTTGAAGAGGGATATCGTTGTTGTGGCGGCAGCTAGCTATCATAACCCCGGTATCCTCTTCTTCAGCAGGCGGTCCGCTTTCAGCTAAAAGTGGTCTCTGCGGCGGATTCGCTACGGGATCGCTTTTATCAGCGGCAGGAGAGGGCCCCCTCCCACCGCTCTCCGGTGCCCTCCGCCGCTTACCGGAGGCGACTGCGTCCTCTCCTTCGCTTGGTAGCTGAGTGAGGGGAAGAAGGCCCCCACTCGTCTCCATACCATTGCAGGGCGGAAGCAACGTCCAAAACGTCACTTCCGCCCATAGCTCTTAAAGGGACTTTTTCCCCACAGATGAGATAGATCGATAGATAGATATAGATAGACTATATATCTAATTTTTCTATTGCATTTTGGTGCAAATATGAGATCTGAAGTCTTTGACCCCAGATCTCATATTTAGGAGGTCCTGTCATGCTTTTTTTTCTATTACAAGGGATGTTTACATTTCTTGTAATGGGAATACAAGTGACACAATTTTTTTATTTTTTTTAAAAGAACAGTGTAAAATAAGAATGTTTTTAATGTGCTCCGTCCCGTGGAGCTCGCTTGCAGAAATGAACGCATACGTGATCGGCACCCGCATATGGAAACGGTGTTCACACCAGACGTGAGGTATCGCGGCGATCGTTGGAGCGAGAGCAATAATTCTAGCCCTAGACCTCCTCTGTAAATAAAAACATGCAACCTGTAGAATTAAAGTCGCATATGGAGATTTTTAAGGGTAAATGTTTGTCACCATTCCACGAGCGAGCGCAACTTTGAAGTGTGACATGTTGGGTATTAATTTACTCGGTGCAACATCATCTTTCACAATATAAAATAAATTGGGCTAACTTTACTGTTGTCTTATTTTAATAAAAGAAAAAAAGACCGCTTCGCAAATACTGTGTGACAAAAAGTATTGCAATGACCGCTATTTTATTCTCTAGGGTGTTTATATAGATATATAAATTAGGGATGAACTGATGCCACTTTTTTGACACCGTGTACGATACTTGACATCATGTACTCGCCGATACCAATTACCGATACCTATCGGAACTGCAGGCATGGTACAGGAGAAAGTCAGGGGCTGCAGGCATGGTACAAGAGTTATTGAGCACTATATTTGATTGGCTGCTTCTGCTTGGCACACACGCACAATCGCACATGATGATGACTTTAAGTCGTGCGATTGTGCGTGTGTGGCAGGCCCAAGCAGAAGCAAGCAGCCATATAAATATGCATAGCAGCCATAGCTATAAAGTGATTTGTGCAACAGGCTGTTGCACAAATCACTTTATTACACTTTATTTATGATATCTATGGCTGCTGCTATGCATATTTTATATAATCCATATTTAGCACTATATTTAACTGGCTGCTTGTGCGTGTGTGACAGGCCCAAGCAGAAGCAATCGCACATGATGATGACGACTTAAAGTCATCATGTGCGATTGTGCCAAGCAGAAGCAGCCAATCAAATATAGTGCTCAATATGGATTATAAATATGGATAGCAGCAGCCATAGATATCATAAATAAAGTGATTTGTGCAACAGCCTGTTGCACAAATGACTTTATTACACTTTCTTTAATATCTATGCTTTTCTGCACAGTGGCACACACATGCACAACATCTTCATCAAGACAGTTGTACCTGCTAGGCTGCTGCTGCTGGTGACATCACAGACCCCCCGCTCCTGGCCTGGGAGAGATGATGCCGGCCGTGCAGAGGAGTCATCGCACGCCTTCAGCTCCCGGCCTCCACACAGGCAAGGGGGGGGGGGGGGCCGTGAGAGCCGAGAAGTCGCCGCAGGAGGACGGGGTCGGAGCATTTTCACGAGTACCGATACTCGTGAAAATGCCTAGTACCGATACCAGTATCGCTGCATCCCTAATATATATATATATTTGGGGGTTCCAAGTCATTTTCTAGCAAAAAAAAATATATTTTTAACTTAAGTTTGAAAAATAGGCCCGGTCCTTAAGTAGTTTAGAAAAGAGTGGACCAAAATCCCTCCTGAGATGTTTGCAAAACTGGTAACCAACTACAAGAAACATCTTACCTCTGTGCTTGCAACTCCAATTCATAACATTTGTATCGTGTTTTTTCTGGATTTTTGGTTGACGTTCTTCTGTCTCTAACATTTAAAATACACCTATGATAAAAATTTATAGACCCCTTTGTAAGTGGGCAAGCTTACAAAATCTGCAGGGGATCAAATAATTTTAACACTATTAGCAGGAAACTTTTACATTATTATGAGGGAGAGGGAGTGGTTACCTATTCTCATGTATAGGTGAAGTGTTCTCAACATATACACTCATTGTTATTCCAGTTGTAATAATAATTAAACATGCTTTATAATTGTTTATTTACTGAATAAACTGTACTTTTTTTTTTTATTATTATTTTAAAGTAATAGTATTTTTTTGTTTTTTTTGTTTAAAAATAACAAACATGTTATATTTACCTGCTCTGTGTAATGGGTTTTCCACAGAGCAGCACGGATCCTGACCCCTCCCTCCTGCTGAGTGCCCCCACAGCAAGCGGCTGCTCTGTTTGTCTATTCTGGGTCCATTCCCCACCCCGTCTCTTATTTCACTGACAATGGCGCCCGCTGCTGTGTCTCAGCCAATCAGGAGGGAGAGTCCCAGACAGCCGAGCCTCTCGTGCAGCATCTCTGTATTGAGATAGGGCTCAGGGTAAGTATTTGGGGGCCTGAGGGTGACCACTGCAGCTGCAGTTTTTTTTTTTTTATCTTAAAGTGATTGTAAAGGTTCGTCTTGTTTGTTAATTAAATAAAATTGTTCATATTTACCTGCTCTATGCAAGGGTTTTGCACAGAGTGGCCCGATCCTCCTTTTCTGTTGTCCCCCGACGTTGCTCCTAGCCCCTCCTCTTCTCGAGTGCACCCACGTAGTGCCGCTTTCCATGGGGGCACTTGTGCGAGTGCACTCCGAGTCCTGCTGCTGCGTCTATTGACACAGACAGCAGGACTCGGCCCCACCCCCCATGTCACTGGATTTGGCACATACGTGCCATTGTTTGCTCTAGTGCGCATGTGCCGATGACATTGGCACATGCAGGGGACATCTCCGAAACCGTTTAGGAGATATTATGGGTAGCTACGGGTAAGCCTTATTATATGTGATGTTATGGGAACACCCATGCGATCCGATTCCAGTGCGGGGAAAGTAAAGTCCATGCACCTTTTTTGTGCGAATCCAATGCGTGTTCAGCCATACAAACTGTATGGCTGAACTCGCATTGCACAGACATCGCATGTGATCGGCACAGCAATGCGAGTACAAATCACATGCCATGTCTGGGTTTGCATATGTGTGCAGACATACATAGTTTAAAGCAATTGTATACCCGCAAAAAAAAACAACAACTGTAAGGCAAAGGTATAATGAGCTAGTATGCACCGCATGTAGCGCAGCTTCTCCTATCTATTCCATTTGTGTGTATCTCACATTAAGCGGCTGCTTTCCAGGGTTGTTTTGGTTTAATATGTACCGTATTTTTCGCTCTATAAGACGCACCTGACCATAAGACGCACCTAGTTTTTAGAGGAGGAAAAAAAATATTCTGAACCAAATGGTGTACTAAAATATGGACATGGACAGGGGCTGCGGACAGGGGCTATGGACAGGGGCTGCGGACAGGGACAGGGGCTGCGGACAGGGACAGGGGCTGCGGACAGGGACAGGGGCTGCGGACAGGGACAGGGGCTGCGGACAGGGACAGGGGCTGCGGACAGGGACAGGGGCTGCGGACAGGGACAGGGGCTGCGGACAGGGACAGGGGCTGCGGACAGGGGCTGCGGACAGGGACAGGGGCTGCGGACAGGGGCTGCGGACAGGGACAGGGGCTGCGGACAGGGACAGGGGCTGCGGACAGGGACAGGGGCTGCGGACAGGGGCATGGACAGGGGCTGCGGACAGGGGCATGGGCTGTGGACATGGTCAGTATCCTTCTTCTAATACATTTTCCGGTCATTATTGCTTACATGTTACATCACTGTGACCGTCCCTCTGCTGAGCCAAGCCGACGTCAATACCGACCGCCCGAGCATAGCCGAGAACAGCCGAAGTGAGCTGAGTGGGGGCCGCCCCCTTCCACCCGAGCACAGCCGAAGTGAACTGAGCGGGGACCGCCCCCTCCCACCCGAGTATAGCCGAGCCCAGCTGAGCGGGGACCGCCCCTCTTCCCGAGTATAGCCGAGCCCAGCTGAGTGGAGACTGCCCCCTCCCCGCCCGAGTATAGCCGAGCCCAGCTTTGCGAGGACCGCCCCCTCCCGCCCGAGTATAGACGAGCCCAGCTGAGCGGGGTCCGCCCCTCTTCTCGAGTATAGCCGAGCCCAGCTGAGCGGGGACCGCCCCCTCCCGCCCGAGTATAGCCGAGCCCAGCAGGAAATTCACATTATGCCGCTTTACGGGAGACTCTATTTGTGCGGCCGTCGGAACCCGTGGGGGGCCTTTTTTCGTACGGGGGCACTTTCTTGCAGTGGCGGGGGAGTTACCAGCGGCGGCGGGGGGCGGTGCCGGCAGTGGCCTGATGTACATTCGGACCATAAGACGCAGACATTTTCCCCCATATTTTTTGGGGAAAAAAGTGCGTCTTATGGTCCGAAAAATACGGTGTATATGTGTGTGTGTGTGTGTGTGTGTATATATATGTATATATGTGTATATATGTATATATATATATATATATATATATATATATATATATATATATATATAATATAGCGCCCCCAATATTTGGGGGCGCTATGTGTAAATTTAAGGTCAGTCTGAGTAAGTAGTTGGGCTCAGACCAATTGTTCTAAATTTGCTTCTGCTCTGGGTGTGATGCTGCCTGGCAGTAATGTTCCCTGTTTGCCTGTAGGTGGCACTGTCACCACCTGCATAGGTTGAACTACAGGGGGTATCACAACACTTTGGGTGTCCTTTCTCGGCAGCCGTGCAGTGGGCGTGCTCTACCCGCTGTGCATGCTGGGAGGGAGTACATAAGGGGCAGACGCCTTTTTTGAGGCTGGTTCGTTTTTCTGGGGGGGGCGGTCGGGCCTGTCCTGTGTGTGTGCCTCATGACACGAGGTGTGTGTGTGTGTGTGTTCTGGCCCCGGGCACCTTCAGCCCGAGACTGCATCGCTACCTGGTAGGCCCAGCTCTGCTGGCTGAGGCCTATACCTTCGGAAGGGATCCTGAGCTACCCACCTGTGGGAAGCACACGTTTAGGGAAGGAGACCAGGGGGAGGATCTGCCCCAGAGGAGACTGGCGATGGTACTGCTGTCTCGGGAGGAGGCCTGGAGCTCACCTAAGGAGGGGATCCATTATTGCAAGCCCTGCAATACACCAATCCGGCATGAAGGTTCTCTCACTATTGCTTGGCTGGGAGGTTCGGGACTTTTGATAATCCTGTGGCAGAGGATTCCTGATCGTATCCCTAGTTCTCAAGAGAAATGTTGGTTCGTCCTTCATCCTGACTGCTAGGACCACTAAACGGGACTATCCGGGTGAGCAATACCCACTCAGGCTTGAATGGCAAAGATTATGACTTTAGTGCTGCGTGCCTGAACCTTCCCCTGTGTTTTTTTTTTTTTTTTCTATCCTACTTTCCTCAAGTTTCCTCAGCAAAGTAAATAAAGCCTGACTGTTTGGGTTTTACATTTGTGTGGACATTGGCCTTTCTGGAGACTTTCCATACCCTGACAACGGAAGCCTTAGAGGTAGTTTGCAGACCCAACAAAACCAGCCGGTCCCTTAAATGGGGGTAAGTGCTACATAATATATATAGTGTGTGTGTGTGTGTGTGTAATATGTGTGTGTGTGTGTGTGTGTGTGTGTGTGTGTGTGATATATATATATATATATATATATATATATATATATATATATATATATATTAGAGGTCGACCAATATATCGGCCGATATTTGGCCATTTTTGATAAATCAGCATCGGCCGATTTATTATCAAGATTAGGCCGATATTTCAGACTGACCTCCGCTCATTCTTCCTTCTCCACACTCAGCGGCTCTGGCTGCATCAAGCGCCGCGCTGAGTGTGTGAGCAGAGAGGAGAGAGAGACAGAGAGGAGCTGTCAGCTTGATGTCGGAGGTGGGCGGGACCCGGCCGGGGTGGGCGGGACCCGGCAGCTAAATTACACCAGCCAATGATTGGGCTGCTTTAGAAAGGGGGCGGGGCCACATACACGTAGCGACCCGCCCAGATACCATCCCATTAGCTGGTGTAATATAGCTGCTGGGTCCCGCCCACCCCGGCCTGGGTCCCGCCCACCCCGACATCGAGCTGACAGCTCCTCTCTGTCTCTCTCTCCTCTCTGCTCACACACTCAGCGCGGCGCTTGATGCAGCCAGAGCCGCTGAGTGTGTGAGCAGAAAGGAGAGAGAGAGAGGAGCTGTCAGCTCGATGGCGGGGTGGGGGGGACCCAGCAGCTATATTACACCAGCTAATGGGATGGTATCTGGGCGGGTCGCTATGTGTATGTGGCCCCGCCCCCTTTCTAAAGCAGCCCAATCATTGGCTGATGTAATTTAGCTGCTGGGTCTGCAAAATCAGTGCAATCTGTCAGTGCCGCCAGCCAGTGCCACCGCCAGCCAGTGCCACCCGCCACCGCCAGCCACCGTCAGCCAGTGCCACCCGCCACCGCCAGCCAGTGCCACCCGCCACCTCCAGCCAGTGCCACCCGCCACCGCCAGTCAACGCCACCGCCAGCCAACGCCACCCGCCACCGCCAGCCAGCACCACCCGCCGCCAGTGCCACCCGCCACCGCCAGCCAGCACCACCCGCCGCCAGTGCCACCCGCCACCGCCAGCCAGCGCCACTGCCAATCAGTGCCATCTGTCCCAAACTAGTGCCATCTGTCAGTTCCAAATAAGTGCCACCTGCTAGTGCCATCTGTCAGTTCCAAACAAGTGCCACCTGCTAGTGCCAATCAGTGCCAGTCAGTGTCAATAGTGCCATCTGTCAGTTCCAAACCAGTGCCACCTGCCAGTGCCATCTGTCAGTTCCAAACCAGTGCCACCTGCTAGTGCCAATCAGTGCCACCTGCCAGTGCCAATAGTGCCATCTGTCAGTTCCAAACCAGCGCCATCTGCTAGTGCCAATCAGTGCCACCTGCCAGTTCCACACCAGTGCCACCTGCCAGTTCCAAACCAACGCCATCTGCTAGTGCCAATCAGTGCCACCTGCCAGTGCTAATCAGTGCCTCCTGCCAGTTCTACACCAGTGCCACCTGCCAGTTCCAAACCAGTGCCACCTGCCAGTGCCAACTGTCAGTTCCAAACCAGCGCCATCTGCTAGTGCCAATCAGTGCCACCTGCCAGTTCCACACCAGTGCCACCTGCCAGTTCCAAACCAGTGCCACCTGCCAGTGCCATCTGTACTGAGGACATCAAGTGTGTGCTAGAGTGACGGGAGTAAGCAGGAAGGAGTGGAGTGGGTGAGGGTTTTTTTTTTTTTTTTTTTAATCGGCCACACAAAAATCGCCCACAAAAATCGGCCATCGGCCGCCCAAATTTCTAAATATCGGCATCGGCCAGCGAAAAACTCATATCGGTCGACCTCTAATATATATATATATATATATATATATATATATATATATATATATATATATATATATATATATATATATATATATATATATATATATATATATTTATATATATATATATATATATAATATTAGGGCTGTGGAAATTAACTATTCTTCGATTAATCGATTTGATCGGTACTCACCTCTCCCCCGGCTTCCGGGTCTTCAGGGAGATCCGGTGATGTCACGGACACCGGCGGGGCTTACCGTGTCCATCTGAAGGGCTCCTTTGCTGTGCCTTCATATCTGCATGCCGGCGGGACCTTACTATCTGCCACACGCAAGGGCTGTTAGACTTCCCTCTATCACTTCCCTCTATCAACCTGGGATTCTACGGCCATCCACTGGGAGTTGTGATAGTTCCCTTCACGGGACATCTACATGCCGACGGACTGATGTTAACCCCTTCTCATCTGGATTCAGCAGTGGTATCGTTGTACACATTTTTATACCAGTATTATACTTGGCTACATGTTTTTATGACTGCTTTTGCTACCGTTTGGTATTACTCGCACCATTTTTACAGTTTATGTAGCTACATCGATTTTATCTCCAGTGCAATATTTATTTTGTTATCTACTTGAAGACTATAAAAGTTTTAATGCTATTCCCATCGAGCGCTGCCTTTTGTGTGTTTTTTGTATCCTGCTATCCATTTTTCCAGTGGTTGGTAGCTGCACTGGGAATCAGCCTGCAAGGAGATCAGCTAAAAGTAGTTGGATCTATGTGCGTTTATAATTCATCGAAATTAGTCGATTAATCGATTAAAAAAATAATTGATTAATTGAACACGAAAATTTTAATTAGTAACAGCCCTAAAATATATATATATATATATATATATATATATATATATATATATATATATGTGAAATATTATGTGTTACCGGCGCCAAGATATTATTATAGAAAAATATAAATAGTCTGCTGCAATCAATTATAACCATATAGGTTATCTAAATGAAAAATATATAAAAGGTGGATTGCGCTAACTTAAATCCTAAAACCTGTGATCTTCTCAATATGTAAACTTAGTGCACTAAACATTATTAATTAGAACCACAATTAAACAATATGTGAACTCAGTGTTCTAAACCTTAAAACCACAATTAGTATACCAATCTGTGTGTCATTAGTAGCAAAAATCCTGCTGTGATTTCTTAAAAGTGCATGTGCAATGAATAAATAATCCCTTGTTTAATAAATATAAGAAATAAAATTAAACCATAAAATATTTTTAGTTCATAAAATCCTCCCAGTGAACTGAATGGAGATATTATATGGATGAATTTCCAAGAAAAATGTCAATGTGATCCAATGCCGGTGGTATGTTCTATTCCCAGTGACTTGCTAAATATTCCCTAGATTTTCACCTCCACCACATTGTGCTATACACCACCACCAGGTAAATTGGCCACTCACCAGATAGGCTGAATATGTACGCCTTTGGTTCATATGGATAACCACTCCGTATTATAGATGTATCCAGCAGTTCCTCCCCATATGTCGGTGGTGAATGTCACTCTATGATTGCTCATAAGATATAAAGGGCCATCATGGTGCAGTATGTATAAAAATCATTTATTAAAGTTAAAAAATATATGTGTCATGCACTCACATTTATCTGTGCCTCCAAGCCGGCACTGAGCTGATCCAGTAATGTATAGGTATTCCCTATGTCTGGTCCGCACAAGTGCCCCTCACGGTTCCTTTCTGGGCTGAGTGATGCTATGAATCCTGTTTACAATTGCCAGAGATGTCCCTGTAGCCTCAATGCATTTCGAAATCAATTCGTCATCAGTAAGCTGCTTACTGCTTGTCTGTCCCCTAATATATACCCCCTTCAGCTTTTTTTACTGCCAATCACTGCCTCTGTGTACAGTTCTTCCATTCCGTTTGACAGGAAGTGGTGTTTACTCCATCTTGTTGGTACTGCCCCATCTATTACCACTTCCGGTCGGAAGTGTCAGCTCCGCCCACCGGAAGTGTGCCGGCCACCATTTTGGATGCTGGCAGGTTGCCCATTTGCCAAAGATAAAACCCTCTGACGAATGGCAACACTTATCGATTTAGTTTCAACCAAATGTGGTCCCTATTCCCGATTTGTTTACACCCACTGCTGTCCCCAAATGTTTGTGCTGGGTTGCCCCTATACACGGCTGGGTCGCTCTTACAATGTAATAATTACTGGCAAATCATATACTTAGTCATTGCTGACACCTCATGTTTAAAAAACATGTATTAATCATTGCTGATGAATCATGTTTAAATATTAAAAATATATGTACTCTAATCATGTCACCCTTTTAATTAAAAATATTGATTTTTAAATTATTAATTTTTAAAATGAAAAAAATTGAAAAAAATAAATAATAAAAATAAATATAAATAATAGTAAAAAAAAAAAAAAAAAATTAATATATTTAATAATCTTCTAAAAAACAATTTACATCTAGCTCCACATTCATCCCCTGTGGTTTCATAGTGTTCAATCTGAATATCCAGAAGGTTTCATTCTGTGATACTGCCCTTCGCATATTCAGATTCCTCCAATCCTGGTTCGATCCGATCAATGGCATAAAATGTGAGATACCGGGGGTCCTTGTTGTCTACATCTCTAAAATGTCAGCAAGGAGCTCTGATTTTCCGCCAGCATCCGCCCCGGACCTTCAGATGACGTCAACGGCTGCATGCAAGGAATTTCTCCTAAACGGTACAGGCTTAGCAGATATATTTATTTTATCTACAGGTAAGCCTTATTATAGGGTTACCTGTAGGTAAAAATCACCTATAGGGGTATACAACCACTTTAAAGAGTAAACCCCGGCTTATTTTTTCCTATTTTTCAAATGTTCACATATAACAGCTTATCACAAGGCATAATGGATACAAATCCGCCAAAAACGAGGCCTGCAAATACCTTATTTATGGTTTTTATCTTATCTGCATTTTTGGGTATTGGCAGTGCCGTTCTTTTTTCTGTTTGCTGAATACGTTCCTGACGTCACTTCCGCTTTTAACTGTTTCCCTTTAGGAAATCTCACGCATGCACATTAGCGCCTTCTAATGTGTCTGTGGCTGCTGTGATTCACTCCCCTGTGTTACGTCTTCAGTCACAAGGGCGAGTATCAGGAAGAAGAGAATGAGTGCAGCATCGCAAGACTTCTCCTCTGTGCCGTACAGAGGGGAAGCTTGTTCACAGTAATTTCCCGACATGCAGGGAATACATAACTTTAAGTGCCGTTAATGAAAGACAATACTGCGCAATCGTGGGTGACGTCATTAACGAGAAAAAGATTTTTAGTGATAATACAGCTGTGTGTACACTTTCACAGGCAGTGGTCAGCTGCTTGTGTTATCTACTATATGTTCAGATTAAGTTGTCTCTGAGGATTTACAACCACTTTTAAAGGGATACATTTTTATTTTCTTGTGCTAAAGGTGCCAATAATGGTCGACAAATTCATATTTGTTTAAATTGATGATACTAAAAAGTTCACTATAATTCAATTATATATAAATATATTTTTTAAAACTGTAATTTTTGTCTTTTTGGCCAAGTGCATCCTGCGTTTTCTGTTTCGGTACCAAAATTTCCAGTCGGTGCACCTTCTAGAAATTTTTATTTTTTTATTTTTCTCATGGCTTCAAAATTTCTAGAAATTTTACATCTGTAGGTTCTCGATCAATTGACCTTAACAATTTTGCTGCCACCAGGGTTTACACCAGCATGGTGGTTTTACAATACATGTAAAAAACACAAGTCCAACTGTTGGCTTTCAGATAGAAGCAGCTGCTGGATTGCTTTCCAAACCCTCGGAACGGGTGCCCGTGTGCCATGAATCCTGGGCTTTGCTATCCTACCTGCGGGCCTGGGACCTGTATGACGGGGTGTCACAAGGGAGAGGAAAGGGAGACTAGCGAACGTCCATTCGCTCAACTCTTCTTGCTAGCAAGACCCCAGATGTGTATTATGGTGTACGTTTATCAAACAGAGATAATTTATCTAATTTCAGTTCTCTGCCGTTGTTCTCTGGCACCCTGTTTATGAAGCGGAGAACATTTGTTCTCAGAAGGAAAAGAGAGGAGAAGTTTTTCCTCTGTGAATACCTGAGATCTGTGTGCTACCTGTGATCTCCTGAGACACCTGTGTGATTTATGGAGCAGCTGAGTTTTAAAAGTGAATAAAAGAAGGGGGGTATAAGGGCACTCACTATAAAATTACTATAAAATTAAGATAAAAGGTGCATAAATCTTAAATATTCTTCAATACTAAATATGTAGATATGACTTCCTCTACAGTGCAAAATAAATCCCAAGTGCAACAATCCAAATGTGAAAAAAATTCTTGTGTAAAATATCTGTGTAAACCAATGAAATAAAAAAATTGGTTTAAAATATAAATAAAATAAAAAACTGATAATAACTAATATAAATATTCAATGATAAATATGTGCAAAGTAGGCAAATCCAAAAAACACAAAAATACACAGCAACATGTGCAGATGCAGTTCCTTGTGCTGGAAAATTTCTATAAGTGATCCACAGCAATGTGCATAAAAGTCCAAAATCAGTGCAAGCCACAGGCCATCCAATTCCAATGTCATACAAAAAGTGCAAGTGCTGATCCTCCAGTGCTGGTGCCAATCATTTCCCCCAGCCTCTCACCTTAACCACATCAATACTGGGCACTTTAGCCCCCTTCCATCCCAGACCAATTTTCAGCTTTCAGCGCTCTCGCATTTTCAATGACAATTGCGCGGTCATGCTACACTGTACCCAAATGAAATTTTTATCATTTTGTTCACACAAATAGAGCTTTCTTTTGGTGGTATTTATTCACGACTACATTTTTTGCGATATACGCGAAAAAAGAGTGGAAATTTGGAAAAAAATATATATTTTCGTCTTTCTATTTTTAAAAAAATCCAATAAAATCAAATTTTGTCATAAATTTAAGCCAAAATGTATTCTACTACATGTTTCTGGTAAAAAAAATAATCCGTTAAGTGTATAATAATTGGTTCGTGTGATCACGGACATATGTACGCAAATGATCATGTACAGATGTGCGCAGGTGATCACGGACATATGTGTGCAAATGATCATTGGGACATATGATTTTACTGTTACTATGGGGGGACGTGTGTGTGTGTGTGGGGGACGTGTGTGTGTGTGTGTGTGGGGGACGTGTGTGTGTGTGTGGGACATGTGTGTGTGTGTGCGTGTGGGACATGTGTGTGTGTGGGACGTGTGTGTGTGTGGGACATGTGTGTGTGTGTGTGTGTGTGTGGGGGACGTGTGTGTGTGTGGGGGACGTGTGTGTGTGTGTGGGGGACGTGTGTGTGTGTGTGGGGGACGTGTGTGTGTGTGTGGGGGACGTGTGTGTGTGTGTGGGGGACGTGTGTGTGTGTGTGGGGGACGTGTGTGTGTGTGTGGGGGACGTGTGTGTGTGTGTGGGGGACGTGTGTGTGTGTGTGGGGGACGTGTGTGTGTGTGTGGGGGACGTGTGTGTGTGTGTGGGGGACGTGTGTGTGTGTGTGGGGGACGTGTGTGTGTGTGTGGGGGACGTGTGTGTGTGTGTGTGTGTGTGTGTGGGGGACGTGTGTGTGTGTGTGTGTGGGGGACGTGTGTGTGTGTGTGGGGGACGTGTGTGTGTGTGTGGGGGACGTGTGTGTGTGTGGGGGACGACGTGTGGGACGGGTGTGTGTGTGTGGGGGACGTGTGTGTGTGTGTGTGTGTGTGACGCGCGTGTGTGCGCGTGTGTGTGTGTGTGTGTGTGTGTGTGTGTGTGTGTGTGTGTGTGTGTGGGGGGGGGGGGGGGACGTACGTGTGTACGTGTGTGTGTGGGGGGACGTACGTGTGTACGTGTGTGTGTGGGGGGACGTACGTGTGTGTGTGTGTGTGTGTGGGGGGACGTACGTACGTGTGTGTGTGGGGACGTACGTGTGTGTGTGTGTGTGTGTGTGGGGGGACGTACGTGTGTGTGGACGGGGACGTGTGTGTGGGGGGACGTGTGTGTGTGGGGGACGTGTGTGTGTGTGTGGGGGACGTGTGTGTGTGTGTGGGGGACGTGTGTGTGTGTGGGACGTGTGACGTGTGACGCGCGCGTGTGTGTGGGGGACGTGTGTGTGTGTGTGTGTGGGGGACGTGTGTGTGTGTGTGGGGGACGTGTGTGTGTGTGTGTGGGGGACGTGTGTGTGTGTGTGGGGGACGTGTGTGTGTGTGTGGGGGACGTGTGTGTGTGTGTGTGGGGGACGTGTGTGTGTGTGTGGGGGACGTGTGTGTGTGTGTGGGGGACGTGTGTGTGTGTGTGGGGGACGTGTGTGTGTGTGTGTGTGTGTGTGGGGGACGTGTGACGTGCGTGTGTGTGTGTGTGTGTGTGTGTGTGTGTGTGTGTGGGGGGGACGTACGTGTGTGTGTGTGTGTGTGGGGGGACGTACGTGTGTGTGTGTGGGGGGACGTACGTGTGTGTGTGTGGGGACGTACGTACGTGTGTGTGTGGGGGGACGTACGTGTGTGTGTGTGTGTGTGGGGGGGGGACGTACGTGTGTGTGGACGTACGTGTGTGTGGGGGGGGACGTGTGTGTTTGTGGGGGGACGTACGTGTGTGTGTGTGGGGGGACGTACGTGTGTGTGTGTGGGGGGGGACGTACGTACGTGTGTGTGTGTGTGGGGGGGGGGACGTGTGTGTGTGTGTGTGTGTGTGGGGGGGGGGGGCGTACGTGTGTGTGGGGGGGGGGACGTACGTGTGTGTGTGTGACCTACGTGTGTGTGTGGGGACGTACGTGTGTGTGTGTGTGTGTGTGTGTGGGGGGGGTCGTACGTGTGTGTGTGGGGGGACGTACGTGTGTGTGTGTGGGGGACGGACGTACGTGTGTGGGTGGACGTACGTGTGTGTGGACGTACGTGTGTGTGTGTGTGTGTGTTTGTGTGTGTGTGTGGGGGGGGGGACGTGTGTGTGTGTGTGGGGGGGGGACGTACGTGTGTGTGGGGGGGGACGTGTGTGTGTGTGTGTGTGTGTGTGGGGGACGAACGTGTGTGTGTGTGTGGGGGGGGGGGGACGAACGTGTGTGTGTGTGGGGGGGGGGGGACGAACGTGTGTGTGTGTGGGGGGGGGGACGTACGTGTGTGTGTGGGTGGGGGGGGGGGGACGTACGTGTGTGTGTGTGTGGGGGGACGTACGTGTGTGTGTGGGGGGACGTACGTGTGTGTGGGGGGGGGACGTGTGTGCGTGTGTGTGTGGGGGGACGTACGTGTGTGTGTGGGGGGACGTACGTGTGTGTGTGTGTGGGGGGGACGTACGTGTGTGTGTACGTGTGTGTGTGTGGGGGGGGGACGTACGTGTGTGTGTGTGTGGGGGGGACGTACGTGTGTGTGGGGGGACGTGTGTGTGTGTGTGGGGGGACGTGTGTGTGTGTGTGGGGGGACGTGTGTGTGTGTGGGGGGGGACGTGTGTGTGTGTGGGGGGACGTGTGTGTGGGGGGACGTGTGTGTGGGGGGACGTGTGTGTGTGTGTGGGGGGACGGACGTGTGTGTGTGTGTGGGGGGGGGACGTGTGTGTGTGTGTGTGGGGGGGGTTGTGTGTGTGTGGGGGGGGTTGTGTGTGTGGGGGGGGGGACGTGTGTGTGTGGGGGGGGGACGTGTGTGTGTGGGGGGGGGGACGTGTGTGTGTGGGGGGGGGACGTGTGTGTGTGGGGGGGGGACGTGTGTGTGTGTGTGGGGGGGGGGGGACGTGTGTGTGTGTGGGGAGGACGTGTGTGTGTGTGGGGAGGACGTGTGTGTGTGTGGGGGGGGGACGTGTGTGGGGGGGGGACGTGTGTGTGTGTGGGGGGGGACGTGTGTGGGGGGGGGACGTGTGTGTGTGGGGGGACGTGTGTGTGTGGGGGGGGGGACGTGTGTGTGTGTGTGTGTGTGTGTGTGTGTGTGTGTGTGTGGGGGACGTGTGTGTGTGGGGGGACGTGTGTGTGTGGGGGGGGGACGTGTGTGTGTGTGGGGGGGGACGTGTGTGTGTGGGGGGGGGACGTGTGTGTGTGTGTGGGGGGGGACGTGTGTGTGTGTGTGGGGGGGGGACGTGTGTGTGTGTGTGTGGGGGGGGGGGACGTGTGTGTGGGGGGGGGCGTGTGTGTGTGTGTGTGTGTGTGTGGGGGGGGGGGACGTGTGTGTGTGTGTGGGGGGGCGTGTGTGTGTGTGTGTGTGTGTGTGTGTGTGTGTGTGTGGGGGGGGGGGGACGTGTGTGTGTGGGGGGACGTGTGTGTGTGTGTGTGTGGGGGGGGACGTGTGTGTGTGTGGGGGGACGTGTGTGTGTGTGGGGGGGGACGTGTGTGTGTGTGGGGGGACGTGTGTGTGTGTGGGGGGACGTGTGTGTGTGTGGGGGGACGTGTGTGTGTGTGGGGGGACGTGTGTGTGGGGGGACGTGTGTGTGGGGGGGGGGACGTGTGTGTGTGGGGGGGGGACGTGTGTGTGTGGGGGGGGGGGACGTGTGTGTGTGTGGGGGGGGGACGTGTGTGTGTGTGGGGGGGGACGTGTGTGTGTGTGGGGGGGGGGGACGTGTGTGTGTGTGGGGGGGGGACGTGTGTGTGTGTGGGGGGGGGACGTGTGTGTGTGTGTGTGGGGGGGGACGTGTGTGTGTGTGGGGGGGGACGTGTGTGTGTGTGTGTGGGGGGGGGGACGTGTGTGTGTGTGTGACGTGTGTGTATGTGTGTGTGTGTGGGGGGGGACGTGTGTGTGTGTGGGGGGACGTGTGTGTGTGGGGGGACGTGTGTGTGTGGGGGGGGGGACGTGTGTGGGGGACGTGTGTGTGGGGGGGGGGACGTGTGTGTGTGGGGGGGGACGTGTGTGTGTGTGTGTGTGGGGGGGGGACGTGTGTGTGTGTGTGTGTGGGGGGGGGACGTGTGTGTGTGTGGGGGGGGGGGCGTGTGTGTGTGTGGGGGGGGGGGCGTGTGTGTGTGTGGGGGGGGGGGGACGTGTGTGTGTGTGTGTGTGGGGGGGGGGGGACGTGTGTGTGTGGGGGGGGGGGACGTGTGTGTGTGGGGGGGGACGTGTGTGTGTGTGTGGGGGGGGGGACGTGTGTGTGTGTGGGGGGGGACGTGTGTGTGTGTGGGGGGGGGGGACGTGTGTGTGTGTGGGGGGGGGGACGTGTGTGTGTGTGGGGGGGGGACGTGTGTGTGTGTGGGGGGGGACGTGTGTGTGTGTGTGTGGGGGGGGGACGTGTGTGTGTGTGGGGGGGGACGTGTGTGTGTGGGGGGGGGACGTGTGTGTGTGTGTGTGACGTGTGTGTATGTGTGTGTGTGTGGGGGGGGACGTGTGTGTGTGGGGGGGGACGTGTGTGTGTGTGGGGGGACGTGTGTGTGTGGGGGGGGGGACGTGTGTGGGGGACGTGTGTGTGTGGGGGACGTGTGTGTGTGGGGGGGGACGTGTGTGTGTGTGTGGGGGGGGGACGTGTGTGTGTGTGTGTGTGGGGGGGGGACGTGTGTGTGTGTGGGGGGGGGGCGTGTGTGTGTGTGTGGGGGGGGGACGTGTGTGTGTGTGGGGGGGGGGGGGACGTGTGTGTGTGTGTGTGTGTGTGTGTGTGGGGGGGGGGGGGACGTGTGTGGGGGGGGGGGGACGTGTGTGTGTGGGGGGGGGGACGTGTGTGTGTGTGTGTGGGGGGGACGTGTGTGTGTGTGTGTGGGGGGGGGACGTGTGTGTGTGGGGGGGGGGACGTGTGTGTGTGTGTGTGTGTGTGGGGGGGACGTGTGTGTGTGTGTGTGGGGGGGGCGTGTGTGTGTGTGTGGGGGGGGCGTGTGTGTGTGTGGGGGGGGGGGGACGTGTGTGTGTGGGGGGGGGACGTGTGTGTGTGTGTGGGGGGGCGCGTGTGTGTGTGTGGGGGGGGACGTGTGTGTGTGTGTGGGGGGGGGACGTGTGTGTGTGTGGGGGGGGACGTGTGTGTGTGTGTGGGGGGGGACGTGTGTGTGTGTGTGGGGGGGGGACGTGTGTGTGTGTGTGTGTGTGTGTGTGTGTGGGGGGGGCGCGTGTGTGTGTGGGGGGGACGTGTGTGTGTGTGGGGGGGGACGTGTGTGTGTGTGGGGGGGACGTGTGTGTGTGTGTGTGGGTGGGGGGGACGTGTGTGGGTGGGGGGGACGTGTGTGGGGGGGGGGGACGTGTGTGTGGGGGGGGGACGTGTGTGTGTGTGTGGGGGGGGGGACGTGTGTGTGTGTGTGTGTGTGTGTGTGTGGGGGGACGTGTGTGTGTGTGTGTGTGTGTGTGTGTGTGTGTGTGTGTGTGTGTGGGGGGGACGTGTGTGTGTGTGTGGGGGGGGGGGGGACGTGTGTGTGTGTGTGTGTGGGGGGGGGGGGACGTGTGTGGGGGGGGGGGGGACGTGTGTGTGTGTGGGGGGGGGGACGTGTGTGTGTGGGGGGGGGGACGTGTGTGTGTGGGGGGGGGGGACGTGTGTGTGTGTGTGGGGGGGGGGGACGTGTGTGTGTGTGTGTGTGGGGGGACGTGTGTGTGGGGGGGGGGGGGGGCGTGTGTGTGTGTGTGGGGGGGGGACGTGTGTGTGTGTGTGTGTGTGTGTGTGTGTGGGGGGGGCGCGTGTGTGTGTGGGGGGGACGTGTGTGTGTGTGGGGGGGGCGCGTGTGTGTGTGTGGGGGGGACGTGTGTGTGTGTGTGTGGGGGGGGGGGGACGTGTGTGTGTGGGGGGGGACGTGTGTGTGTGTGTGGGGGGGGGGGGGACGTGTGTGTGTGGGGGGGGACGTGTGTGTGTGTGTGTGTGGGGGGGGACGTGTGTGTGTGTGTGGGGGGGGGACGTGTGTGTGTGTGGGGGGGGACGTGTGTGTGGGGGGGGGACGTGTGTGTGTGGGGGGGACGTGTGTGTGTGGGGTGTGTGTGTGTGTGGGGGGGGGGACGTGTACGTGTGTGTGTGTGGGGGGACGTGTGGGGTGACGTGTGTGTGTGTGTGGGGGGGGGACGTTTGTGTGTGGGGGATGTACGTGTGTGTGTGTGGGGGGGGAACGTGTGTGTGTGTGTGTGTGGGGGGGGGGGGACGTGTGTGTGTGTGTGTGTGTGTGGGGGGGGACGTGTGTGTGTGTGTGTGTGTGTGGGGGGGGGACGTGTGTGTGTGTGTGTGGGGGGACTTGTGTGTGTGTGTGTGTGTGTGTGTGTGTGTGTGTGGGGGGGGGGACGTCTGTGTGTGGGTGGACGTACGTGTGTGTGGGGGACATGTTTGTGTTTACACTGTGTGGGGACACTAGGCTGGTGATCAGTGAGTAAAAAGCTGAAAAAAACAGCTCATACTCACTGATCACCAGCCAGCTGCAGCGATCCGCTCTCCTCACCGACGACTTCTGTGTGAGTAGAGCTTATTGCCTAGCAATCGGCTCTCTGTTTACATCACATGACGGCTGTGATTGGACACGGCCGTCGTGTGATCAGGAGGGCCAATCACAGAGCCCTCCTGCCGAATCGAGATGCGCTGTGTCCGGGTGACACGCGTGCATCGGGATCGCGCCACTGCGCGGGAACGCGCGCGATCCCCCTCCTTCTGAGGGACGTTCCTGAACGTCCACTCAGGAGAGAGCGCCCACCCGGCCGTATATATACAGTGGCCGGGTGGGAAGTAGTTAATGGGCTTAAAAATAAGTCTTTCTGTTGTGTTCCTTTTGAAAGATCCCTCCAATCTTACCGACCTCCTGGTTTCACAATCTCAGACAGGCACATAAAGGGATAAATAGGCACTCCATAGTATAGTAATTCCATAAAAATGTTTTTTTTCAAGGTAAAAAAACTCACGTTCTAGTAGAGTAGTTACAGCATTAAAACGACAGTGTTGAATAGTATTACTTCCGGGTTCAGCCGTAACCTGGAAGTGATGTCACCACGGCTCTCCTATCCTCACACGTATCGTGACCACCTTGTCACTTTCTCAAAGGATATGGAGCCGTGGAGACGGCGGTAACTTATATAGTGCCGTGCTGCTATGGCAACAAACAGCGCGGTGTTCCCATGGCCAGGTAGCCTTTCCAAAGCTTGTATTACTGTGCCTCAGCCGGGCAAAACAAATTGATCCCATCAATCCAAGAAGTATTCATGAAAAACAATTAACGATTGTTGAAATTAAAACAAATTAAATAATCGGCTGACTGAAATGGGAAGATAAGAGCTCCATCTAGCGGCAGAAATTGGTAATAACAGGACTTAAGCGAGCTCCATCTAGCGGCAGGAGTTTTAAAAGTGAAACAAAAGTTAAAGCGGAGGTTCACCCAAAATGGAACCTCCGCTTTTCGGAACCCTCCCCCCTTCCGGTGTCACATTTGACACCTTTTTCAGGGGGGAGGGGGTGCAGATACCTGTATAAAACAGGTATTTGCACCACTTCCGGGTATAGACTCCTGCGGGAGTCCCGCCCCTTCGCGTAACCCCCCGCTGTGTTCTGGGAAACACGGCTCCCAGGACACAGCGGGGACCAGTGAGGACGGCGCAGCGCGACTCACGCATGCGCAGTAGTGAACCGGGCAGTGAAGCAGCAGTGCTTCGCTAACCGATTTCCTCACCGAGGATGGCGGTGGGGGAAGCCGAGCGGTAGCTCGGCTTCGGCTGCCGACGTCGCGGGCGACATGGACAGGTAAGTGTCCGTTTTTTAAAAGTCAGCAGCTGCAGTATTTGTAGCTGCTGGCTTTTTTAAAAAAAAATTCTGGTGAACCTCCACTTTAAAAGACCATGTAATTACATGAAAATAATAAGCACCGGTGCTTTTTTTTAACTCTGTTTTTTTACACACGTTTTGGCACGTCCTTTAAGTGCAAGTTCACACCAGACGCAGTTTCGTTCAGTTCCGTTCTTCTGCACAAAATGCATGCACAGTGTTTTCCGTGTATTCCAATGGCTCTAGTTCACACCATGCAGTCAGTTTCTGAAAAAAGTTGAAGAGTTATTTTAACGTCCAGTGTGCATGAGGCCTAAAAGGTTACAGCCACTTATTTTGATACTGAGGAAATATACTTATCTCTAGTAAATGCACCAAGAAGGCACTTTTTTTTTCCCCCCCAAAAAAGGAGTTTCTTTTCCCTAGACCTTGTGTCCAACTTAGCACTTGATTTTCAAAGACTAAGTTGAGCTTAACACAAGTCATGGATTGATTGTACATTCTGTGCTTCATGAGTGATCTGCATTCTGAATCTGCTTTGTATGGGCAGATTTGTTCTGTCATTGCAGACACATATGCTGTCACACAGAAGTGGCTGCTCAGGCTTTATTAATAGCTGTCAGTTCAGAGTCGGGTCTCCTTGTGACATAGTAAAGGTATCTTGTTTCCTGGAGCAGCTTTCCTTGTGTAGCAGAAGATAGCCAGACTTCACATCTGCACTGTGTAGTAAACCATTTTCAAACGGCTGCCAAGCGCAGCATGTTACCATATTGGATCACGTGACTCTCAAAACTATTACATCTGCTTCAGTCTTGAGATGTCTGCAGCTTTAGATTGCACTGATTTCTTATTGCTGGCTTGCCAAATCTTGCTTCGTATCATCTGTGTCTGTTCTTCATGCACATTTACACTTGGCTTACGGGAGCATCTACATCAGTGGTTCTCAACTCCAGTCCTCAGGGCCCACCAACAGGCCAGGTTTGCAAGATAACTGAAATGCATCACAGGTGATATAATTTGCTGCTCAGTGATTGCAGTATTCTAGTCTGCATCTCACCAAGGTAATACTTAAAATCTGGCCTGTTAGTGGGTCCTGAGGACAGGTGTTGAGAACCACTGATCTAAAGCCACAAATCAATATTAATGCTGGACTCTAAGACCCCATACACACTATTAGATTTTCTGCAGATTTTTGTCTTCAGAGTTACCAAAACCATGTCATATGAGGTCAAACCTTTAGCGTTTCAATTTGTAAGCAATCAGGCAGGAATTTGCACTACATGGTTTTGGTAAATCTGAAGACAAAAATCTGCAGAAAATCTAATAGTGTGTATGGGGTCTTAGAGTAAGCACCATCTTCTTTTTTTTTTTTTATTAAAGCGGAGGTTCCGCGGCATTTTTTTTTTTTTTTCCGCTTGCATGCAAAGTATTTGTAGATCCTCAATTAGTACTCACGTGTTTGGTGACTTTAAACCTCCCCTGTCTTTTTTCTGGCAAAAGATGCACTTTTAAAATCAGCCGTCTGAATTTTCCATTTTGCTTGTGGGCATTTTGAAGCCCACAAGCACTGACTTCCTGGTGGTGGACGGTGTAATGCAGAAAAAGTTCCCCGGCGGATAAGGTTCCCCCCCCCCCCTGTACTGCGCATGCGCGGCACGAACCTCAACTGAGTTTCCGAAAGTAGCCGAACATGTAGAGCTGCGAGTTAGCTCTACACGGCGCCTGCGCAATGACTAGGAGTCATGTAGAGCTGACTGCGCAGGCGCTGTGTAGAGCCGACTCGCAGCTCTTCCTGTTCGGCTACTTTCGGAAACTCCGTTGAGGTTCGTGCCGCGCATGCGCAGTACAGGGGGGGGAACCTTATCCGCCGGGGAACTTTTTCTGCAGGACATGTCACATCTGGGCGAACTCCCAGATTGCATTGCGAGTGAATAGAAACGCCTACTCCCGCGGGAGTGAGTACCCGGAAGACGAAATTGGAAATGACATTAGTACGGTATGTACTACATAAAAAAAAAAAAAAGTGGCTAATGTACATGTTCGTTCTTTAAGGAGTGTGCTTGTATATGGATGTTATTTTGCCTGAACCTCCGCTTTAAGTTCATTATCTCTTTATATCTTTCTTATGTAGACTTCTTGCTACAGACTTGCTATGAATGCTCCCGCTGTACTTCAAGCCATCTGCTGGCAATAGCAAGGCTGCTATAATCCACACTGGTGCCGGTTTTTTGCCCATGAAGGTCCCCCCGGCGGATAATGTCCCCCCTGTACTGCGCAGGCACAGCGCTTGCGCAGTACGAACCACCGAAAATACCTGAAGATGTAGAGCTGAGAGTCAGCTGTACACGGCACCTGCGCAATGACGACGAGGGGCGGGTGTATTACTGTTATATCGTGTAAGGGGCGGATGGCTACAAAGACGTGTAGTTTATTGCTAAAACCACCCCCCAAGTTATCAGCTCTGCCCATCAATTTAAAATTCAGCCTCTTTTGTAGCCATCCACCCCTTACACGATATAACAGTAATACACCCACCCCTCGTCATTGCACAGGCACCATGTAGAGCTGACTCACAGCTCTACATCTTCGGCTATTTTCGGCAGCTCCGTTGTGGTTCGTACTGCGCAAGCGCTGCTCCTGCGCAGTACAGGGGGGACATTATCCGCCGGTGGACCTTTTTCGTCAGGTCACCGGCATAGTGCGTTTCTCCCCGCCCCCTCTCCATGCTTTGCCATAGGTTGTGATGAAGCTGCAGGTGGAAAGACCTCACATTACTACAAGCAGGATATAAATGACTATTTAAGTTGGCCATACATGAATCAAAATTCAGGCAGTTAAGCAAGGACCGGACAAATTTAGTTTCATGTATGGGCCCTTTGGTTGTACAGAAGTGAATCCCACTAATGGTCTTATGTAAAACTACCCTGTTGGGTTCCCCCCCCCCCGCTTAATTAGTGCTGCAAGCTATAGCCGACAGTGCTTATCTGTGTATTCTGACAGCAAGTAAGTCTTCCCCTTGTCAGAATACAAATGCTCTGCTGCCAGAATTCCCCCATCCAATTCCAATGTATGGATGGGTAAATCAACTGGCTGGTTGAACGAAAACAATGTCTTTATGTATGTGCTACCTTTAGGGATCAAAGTGGTTTGAAATAACATGTTTGAAATAACATCAGCGGTTTGTAGTGCTCCATGTGAAAATATGCATTTAGTTTTTCATGTATATGTATATACAGTGGGGCAAAAAAGTATTTAGTCAGCCACCAATTGTGCAAGTTCTCCCACTTAAAAAGATGAGAGAGGCCTGTAATTGTCATCATAGGTATACCTCAACTATGAGAGACAAAATGTGGGAACAAATCCAGACAATCACATTGTCTGATTTGGAAATATTTTTTTTTTTGCAAATTATGGTGGAAAATAAGTATTTGGTCAATATTAAGTGTTCATCTCAATACTTTGTTATATATCCTTTGTTGGCAATGACAGAGGTCAAGCGTTTTCTGTAAGTCTTCACAAGGTTGTCACACACTGTTGCTGGTATGTTGGCTCATTCCTCCATGCAGATCTCCTCTAAAGCAGTGATGTTTTGGGGCTGTCGCTGGGCAACACGGACTTTCAACTCCCTCCAAAGGTTTTCTATGGGGTTGAGATCTGGAGACTGGCTAGGCCACTCCAGGACCTTGAAATGCTTCTTACGAAGCCACTCCTTCTTTGCCCGGACGGTGTGTTTGGGATCATTGTCGTGCTGAAAGACCCAGCCGCATTTCATCTTCAATGCCCTTGCTGATGGGAGGAGGTTTGCACTCTCACGATCAAATCTCACGATACATGGCCCCATTCATTCTTTCATGTACACAGATCAGTCGTCCTGTTCCCTTTGCAGAGAAACAGCCCCAAAGCATGATGTTGCCACTCCCATGCTTCACAGTAGGTATGGTGTTCTTTGGTTGCAACTCAGCATTCTCTCTCCTCCAAACACGACGAGTTGTGTTTCTACCAAACAGTTCTACTTGGTTTTCCTCTGACCATATGACATTCTCCCAATCCTCTTCTGGATCATCCAAATGCTCTCTAGCAAACCTCAGACGGGCCGGGACATGTACTGGCTTAAGCAGGGGAACGCGTCTGGCACTGCAGGATCTGAGTCCCTGGCGGCGTAGTGTGTTACTGATGGTAGCCTTTGTTACGTTGGTCCCAGCTCTCTGCAGGTCATTCACTAGGTCCCCCCGTGTGGTTCTGGGATTTTTGCTCACCGTTCTTGTGATCATTTTGACCCCACGGGGTGAGATCTTGCGTGGAGCCCCAGATCGAGGGAGATTATCAGTGGTCTTGTATGTCTTCCATTTTCTAATTATTGCTCCCACAGTTGATTTCTTCACACCAAGCTGCTTGCCTATTGCAGATTCAGTTTTCCCAGCCTGGTGCAGGTCTACAATTTTGTTTCTGGTGTCCTTCGACAGCTCTTTGGTCTTCACCATAGTGGAGTTTGGAGTGTGACTGTTTGAGGTTGTGGACAGGTGTATTTTATACTGATAACAAGTTTAAACAGGTGCCATTAATACAGGTAATGAGTGGAGGACAGAGAAGCCTCTTAAATAAGAAGATACAGGTCTGTGAGAGCCAGAAATCTTGCTTGTTTGTAGGTGACCAAATACTTATTTTCCACCGTAATTTGCAAAAACAAATCTTTCCAAATCGGACAGTGTGATTGTCTGGATTTGTTTCCACATTTTGCCTCTCATAGTTGAGGTATACCTATGGTTACAATTACAGGCCTCTCTCATCTTTTTAAGTGGGAGAACTTGCACAATTGGTGGCTGACTAAATACTTTTTTGCCCCCACTGTATAAGAAAATAAACATTAAAATGGACCTTTGCTTATGTTCCTTATTAAAGTTATACTAAAGTCTTTGTTATTTTAAAAAAAGAGAAAAAAAAAAACTTGTTAGGCCCCTTTCACACAGGCGCATCTCAGCTGGGAATCTCTGATCCCCGCTTAGCAGGCGGATGACAGGTCCGTCTCCGTCCTGCTCTTCTATGGGGACATCGGATGAAAATTGACCGCCGGTCCGTTTTTCATCTGATCTGCCAGATGGATGGAAAATAGGACCACCATCTGTCTGGATTTGGCAGACCAGATCGGATAGCAGCGGACAGCCTTACCAGAAGAGTTGAAGCTGTTATAGCTCAAAAGGGTGGACCAACTCGATATTGAACCCTACGGACTAAGACGCCATTAAAGTTTTTGTGCGTGTAAAGGCAGGCATCTCAATACTTTTGGTAATATACAGGCATACCCTGCTTTACGGACACTCACTTTATGTACACTCGCGAGTACGGACATACCCACGAGTGTACGTAAAGTGCCTCACAAGTACAAACATTCCTGCACCATCAGCTGCAGTAGAAGGAACTGAAGCTCTGAACATGTAGCCTATTCCAGTGTGCTCTTCCTGTTTCCTGGCCGCCTCCCCACCTCCGGTGACATCACATCCACTCGGTGGTTCTTCCAGCTTCCCTGTCGGCCACAGAATGCCATCCAGCCTCTCCACAGCACTGTCCTCTGTGCACAGCGTGATGTCCGGGGGATGGATTGGGGATGAGCCTAATTACATGTGAGTGTTTCCCTGGCACCCCAACTACAGCCCCTGGCACCCCCACTACAGCCCCTGACTCCCTCACTACAGCCTAAAAGTGAAAAAAGGTATTGCTTTACTTTAAGTACATTTTCATTTTACATACATGCTGGTCCCATGTATAGGAATATATTAAATTTACCAAGATCACTGTACAACTCCAGTGCCTTAATCTGTGTTTCTCTTTAGAAAGCCGGAGATGTCTTTGTTTGAGCGTTATTCAGTGTCTGTATATACTTCTGGGGATGAGATGCTGGCTCAGATGATGCAGCCATGTAAATCCTGCTGCCTGTGCAGTTTTTGGTCCTGTTCACAAATAACTGTGGGCTGGTTCACACCACAAAACACACTACAGATCCATTCCAGATGCTTTTCTGCGTGTGCGTTTTTGATGCGTGCTGATGAGTTTTTTTGAATACATTCCAGATGTTTCACTTTTTTTTTTTTTCACTGTACTGGGGCCTGGTGCATTTTTGATGCAGCCGGTTCTGCTTTTTTTCTTCAACACCCTGGGACTGACCGCACTGTGTGAATTATGCCATTGGAAACCATATAACCTACCTTCCATGCGTTTTTGATGCATGAAAACTCACTGGACTGCATGTGGTGTGAACTGACCCTGACACAGATCATCCCCAACTGCAGCCTCACACCTTGTGAATTGCTACAAATTTACAGCGTTGTAGCTTGATCATTGGGGGAAGCTTAAAACTGAGGAAATGCTTCATCCTTCCTTTGTAAAGTGAAAAGATGAGCGTTCCAAGCTATAGGCAGTGTTCCAGGGATAATATTAGTTACAATAAATATATCAAGAGTTGACAGCCAACATGTTTCAGGGGGTTAATCATCAAGCTCCCTTCATATCAGGATTAAAGTTTATTCTGAAGGAGTTATCTGAATCAGTTTTATATTTTGGGTTTAATTCTTAGTACGAGTTGGCTAAAACCTTGTTCAGTCAGGTTGTCTAGGCTGCCCAATAACCTTGCATAGTTGGTGAGGGTGAAAAGACACCAGTCCATCCAGTTCAACCCATGATGTGTATGTGTTTGTCAATAGTACATCGTATACCCCTGTATGTTGTGGTCGTTCTGGTTCCCATCTAATAGTTTTTTGAAACTATCGATGCTCCCCACTGATACCACTGCTTGTGGAAGAGAATTCCACATCCTTACCGCTCTGACAGTAAAGAACCCTCTACGCCAGTGTTTCTCAACTCCAGTCCTCAAGGCGCCCCAACAGGTCATGTTTTCAGGATTTTCCTCAGATAAAACTGCTGTGGTAATTACTAAGGCAGTGAAACTGATCAAATCACCTGTGCAAATTAATGGAAATCCTGAAAACATGACCTGTTGGGGCGCCTTGAGGGCTGGAGTTGAGAAACACTGCTCTACGCAGTTTAAGGTTAAACTGCTTCTCTTGCAGTTTTAGTGAATGGCCACGTGTCTTTAAATTCCCTTTCACTGAATAGTTTTTTCCTTATGCTAGGGTCACCAGTACGGTATTTTTACATTGAAATCATATCCCCTCTCAAGTCTCTTCTCAAGAAAGAATACGTTTTAGTTATTGTCTTTCCCCATAGCTGAGATCCTCCATTCCTATTTTAGTTTTGTTGCCTTCTCTGGACACTCTCTCCATTTCCAGCACATCCCTCCTGAGGACTGGTGCCCAGAACTGGATGGCATACTCGAGATGCGGCCGGACCAGAATCTCGTAGAGTGGGAGAATTCTCTTTTTTTTCCTCTCTGGAGTGCATGATTTTACTCCCTTGGTTCCCGTGTTTGCATTTGCGTGTACACGGTGACGGGGTTATTTTTTTATTTAATTTACGGTTTCCTTTACCCTGATTTTTAATTTAATTTTTTTTAATTTTAATGTAGAACTAATTCCTCATGCACACAGGGCGTTTTTTATGCCGCTTTTAGCAGTTTAAAAATGTTCTGTGTCTATGCACACACATGCTTTTAGAACCTGTAAAAAAAAAAAAAAAAAACAGGAGCAACGCCTTCTGGAGCAGCAGCATTTTGTCACTCTGGTGTCAATTTTTATATTATTTAAAAAAAAAAAAAAAATTTTAATAATTAGAATATTATAATATTAAATAATTATTAAATAATTCTTATTAAAAAAAAAAAAACAGGACCAACGCGTTCTGGAGCAGCAGCAGCATTTTGTCACTCTGGTGTCAATTTTATATTATTTAAAAAAATTGAGTGCCCCCCCCCCCCACATCCATACCAGACCCTTATCTGAGCATGCAGCCTGGGGCCCCCAGATCCTGGCCCCCCCCCACCTTATGTGAATGAGTATGGGGTAGTACCCCTACCCATTCACCAAGTAGTGTAAAAAGTGAGTAAAGACACAACACAAGTTTTTGATAATTCCTTTATTAAAAAAATGTAATTGTCCCTTGTGTAGATCCATGGTCAATCAAGACGCCCACTGGACCCTCAAGCCTTGTTGAAAGCTTTTGCTATCTGACGTTTCTTAATTAAGGGGCGGAGTTGGCTGGTCATGTCACTGGGCGGCCTGCCCCTTTTGACGTCACCGACCCTGCAGACTCCTGACCGATTATAGATTCGGAGCTCTCCCTGCTCCAAAGCACCCACCCCCCCATGTTGAGGGCATGTGGTCTGGTATGGTTTGGGGGGGACTTCAAGCTTGGTATGAATTAGAGGAGGTTGGGCCAAAACAGTATTTTTTAAAAAAAAAAAAAAATTTCTTCACGTCTTTTTGTATTGCCGGTGTTCTATCGTATAGTGCCCGCTATCGAGAAGTGCCGGGTTGTACTGCACATGCGATGTACAGAACAGCACTACAGCTGATTTTACGATCAGCTGTTATGACGGCGCCTGCGCACAATAGCCGACGGAAGAAAATTTTCTGTTAGATTGTGCCTCACGCTGCCGAGGCGTGTTCATGTAGATGGGGGGTGGATTTGTACATGTTGGGGGGATATTTTTAAAGGAGGGCCTGTGCCGCAAAACACTTTTTTCTCTTCTCGTCCATGGACTGACACAGCTCTACAACTGAAACACGTGGGTATATGTCCCTGCTCGCAGGAGAAGATCTAGGCAGAATGTTAGATGTTAGAAACATACAGTCTAGAACAAACCAGAGCTAAACAGCCCCGCCCAGGGGGGCAGTCCCTCCGGACATAACCCTCATACCTGCAACCAGCAGCCTGTTTTTTTTCTGCCTAGCAGAAGACGTGGCTCTCAGGGGCCAGTCTCCTGGAAGATTTTATTTTTATTACTTTGAGAATTTTATTTTATTTTTGAGACCTTCAATCAACTGTCGGCTGGGCAACAGGTTTAGGTACACTAGTATCCTCGTAGTCTTCCCTGTCCGACCATCGAGCGTGCTGATCCTCGCCTTGTGTGCGTGAGACTCAGTTCACGACATGCCCCATGACTCCGGGGGTGGCCGGTGGGCTTTTATGCTCCCGCGGTCCTCACAAGATTGAACAGTGCCTGCTGTATCTTTCGAGGTGGACCGGGCCGACAGCTACTCAGTACTACTCTGTGATCTGTGATAGGTCTGTCTGAAACAAGCCAGTGGGTCCCGCTGGGACGGGTAAGTCGTCTCTCCTGCATCAGGTGAGTACATGCTGGCTATGTTTCTCTGTATGGGGGGGTTTTTCCCTGTCTCCCCCCTGTATGCTGCTCTCTGCAGCCGAATCTGGTGCTGAGCTGTGTGGGGGTACCTGGGGGTCACTCTGGCCTGGCGGGGGGGGTGGGGCGCTCATGTCTGTGTGCTGGGGCTGAGAAAATGTGGGGTGTTTGGAGAAGCCATTAGGCGCTTTGGCTGTAATTTTGCTGTGCTCGGCAGCCATCTTACCGCGGATCAATGGCGCAGTTTACTGCGGCCGGTGGCCATTTTCTTGAAGCCGCGGCGCTTTCACTTTAGTTTTTGGCCTCTATCGCCGCTGCTGCGGCACGAATCTCCTCACACACTCCTCAGGCTTCACTCGCGTTGGCAGTGCGGTGCATACAGCGGAGCTGAGCAGTCCTCTAAAGGGTTGGTGGGTCCTCTGGGTATCCCCTCCTCAGTCAGCACAGCCAGTGGGTGGACTGTTTATTCACTTTATTGTGCATAAGGTCTCAGAGGGTGGCGAGTTATGGAGTCTGGTTCACCTGCTTCCCCACTTTTGTCAGAGGCAACAGGCAGTGCTCCTGCACCTGCGGTCCCTATGGACCAGTTGTCGGCAGTCCTGGAATCATTAGTTGTCAGGCTGGAAGCGGTGTGAGAGCGCAAGGGAGCTATAAGCGCCCTCTCCCCACACAATCTCCACATGGGGAGTGCTCTGATTCAGATATGGTCCTAGCTGCTGCTGCTCAGGACCCTAGCTCTGAATATTTTAATGTTTTTGAACAGGACATTCCTTGTGAGGAAGACTCCAGTTCTGAGTCAGTAAATGACAGAGCGCTTGTAAGTGAACTCATTGATGCTGTGAGGGACACTCTCAAGCTGGATGCTGTGGCTGAGGTAACTCAGGCGGACGCTGTCTCCTTTGAATCTGTGTACAAGAAGAGCTTGAAAAGAACCACTGTTTCCTCACACGCTGTGTCAAGAGCAGCATGGATGATACAGTGGTACACCGTGCCGGTCGGTGCAGCATGGTGGGGGGGGACCTTTTTATTCATTTATTTCTCTAGTCCCTGTGAGCTTTCTGTGTGATGTCTCTGAGGCAACAGGGTCTCTGCACCTGTGGTTTCCCGCCATTTCCTGGGGAACGCTCTGACAGGACCACAGTCTGAGGTGTCAGGTTTCCCTTTACCTGCATGCTGCTTCGGCAGCACATTTAAACAGGTTGGAATGATACAGAGAAGATTATGCGCCTCGGCGCCATAATTTAAACTTCTCTTATAAGTATACATGTGTTATGGTCTCTGTCTGCGTGGGTTTCCTCCCACGTTCCATTGCTGTGTCTTCAGTGCCATACACAATATAAACATACACAATATGTTTATACACGACTCTAAATACATTCACAGTATATGTATGTATTATACTCTCTGGGTCCGCGTGAGTTTCCTCCGGGTGCTCCGGTGTCCTCCCACGCTCTCCCGGTATGTGCGCTTCGACTCTCTGCACAGTATAAACATGTTCACTATATTTATTGCACATAATATAAATAACTACAGTATGTGTATGCTGTTTGCGTGGGTTTCCTCCCACGCTCCAATGGTAATGCACAGCATAAACATGTGCAATATGTTTATTCACATGCTATCATTCATACACGGTATCTCTGTGCTGTCTGCGTGGGTTTCTTCTGGGTGTTCCGGTTTCCTCCCACGCTCTGACGGTATGTGCGCCTTTGGCACTCTGCACAGTTTAAACATGTTCCATATGTTTATCACGCATACCATAATACCTACGCGGTATGTGTATGCAGTCTGCAGTTTCCTCCGGGTACTCCGGTTCCCTCCCACACTCCAATGGTATGGGCGCTATGCACAGCCTAAACTTGTGCGATTTTAATTATTCACATGCTAACAATACCTACACGGTATGTGTGTGCAGTCTGCGTGTGTTCCTCCGGGTCCTCCGGTTTCCGCCCACGCTACATGACATGCGCGCCTTTGGTGCCATACACAGTATAAACATACACATTATGTTTATACACAACTCTAAATACATTCACAGTAGATGTATGTATTGTATTCTCTGGGTCTGCGTGGGGTTACTCTGGGTACTCCGGGTTTCCTCCCACGCGCCAACGGTGTGCGCGAATTCGGCGCTATGCACACATAGACATGTTCAAAATGTTTATCACACATACTCTAGTACCTACACGGTATGCGTATGCAGTCTGCGTGGGTTTCATGCGGGTGCTCCGGTTTTCCCCCCGCGCTCCAATGATGTGCGCATTTTCAGCATAAACATGTGCAATTAGTTTTTTCGCATGCTATCATGCCTACACGGTTGTGTACGCAGTCTGCGTGGCTGGTTTCCACCCACGCTCCAATGATGTGCTCGCCTTCGTCGCTGGCACAGTATAAACGTGTCTAATATGTTTATCCACACATACTAAACTACATACGCCGTATGTGGTTGTACTATGCTCTTTGTGGCTGAGTGGGTTTCCTCCCACGCTCTAATTGCGCGTTTTTGACGCAATACACAGCATAAACTGTATGTTTGTACAATCAGCACTTATCAATGGAGTAGCTGCTGGATGGAGCATTGTCATAAGGATCCCTGGTATCAGGGGTACCACTTTCCACCTGCCCTCAGTGGTGATCAGAAGAGCTGGCTTGGACTGTGTTCGCCATGCTGAGGTTAGCGTTATGCCCGTTAGTGGCTGCGTCTCTAGCGTTTCTGAAGCTCAATGACTGGGCAAAAGCCTCTGCTTCTTCTATCAGTCGACCAGCAGGTGCACTGCAACTGCTTTAGCCTCTAGGGCAGGGGTCTCAAACTGGTGGCCCTCCAGCTGTTGCGAAACTACAAATCCCATCATGCCTCTGCCTGTGGGAGTCATGCTTGTAACTGTCAGCCTTGCAATGCCTCATGGGACTTGTAGTTTCACAACAGCTGGAGGGCCACCAGTTTGAGACCCCTGCTCTAGGGTCTCTGTGCCCGGGGTGGGTTTGTGCCACCTGTAGAGGCTGAGTTACTGGTCCACTGACCGAGTTTCTAGGGAAGCTCTGTCAGGTTGCCTTTCTTGGCCAACAATTGAGGCACCCCGTAAGCCGGGGCCTCCCTTCTCCGATACATTGCGGGGTCTCTTTGGGATCATCATACCCATCCTGCTGCAGGACGGTCCTGTCGGCCGTGTGCATTCCTGGCGAAGGGTCCTTACATCCGGAGGTGTTTTCACCTCCTTTACCGGAGGTGGGGCACCGGATGTGGACCTTCTGGCCTCTCGACTCACTCGCAAGTTGTCAAGATTTGTGGCCAGGTCCAGGGATCCCTGGGCAGACGCGTTGGTGGCCCATGGGGGCAGTATCGCCTGATGTATGCTTACCCTCCGCTACTGTTGTTGCCTCGCCTGCTTCGCATAGTAGGGGCCGAGGCCATTCCGGTGATCCTCATTGCTCTGGAACGGCGACATTGGTACGCCGATCTAGATCGGCCAGTCGCAGACGTTCCTTGGCGACTGCCTATTTTGGGTGGACCTTCTGTCTCATGGTCCCATACTTCATCCTGCCTTACAGTCCTTGGCTTTAATGGCATGGCTGTTAAAAGCCAGGTGCTGAGGGACCGAGGTCTCTCGGATTCGGTCATCTCATCTGTTGTGGGCACGGAAATCTTCCTCCAGAAAGATCTATCACCGTACCTGGAAGGCTTACATCGCTATGTGCGAGAAACTTGATTTGGCGTCCACGAACGTATTCAGTTCTTAGGATTTTGCTGTTCTTACAGCGTGGTGTGACCCAAAAGCTGGCCTTGCGTACCATCGAGGGTAGGATTTCGGCCCGGCCTGTCTTTTTCAACGACCGCTAGCGGGCCATTCCTTGATTAGCACCTTTTTGCAGGGGGTTCGCCAAACGATCCCCCTGTCAAGCCTCCTCTCCCTCCTTAGGATTTGAATTTGGTGCTCTCGGTTCTCCAGGAACCTCCCTTTTGAAAATATCAGATATTCCTCTCAACTTTGTCTCAGAAGGTGGCTGTCTTAGTAGCCATTACTTCTGTTAGACGGGTGTCTGAGTTGGCGGCCCTGTCATGCAAGTCGCCTTACCTGGTCCTCCATAAGGATAAGGCGGTGTTGCGCCCCTGACCGTCTTTCCTACCAAAGGTGGTTTCGGCTTTTCACCTTAATGAGGACATTGTCCTTCCGTCCTTGCGCCCTTACCCATCGCATCCCAGAGAGTTTGTGCTTCACACTTTGGATGTGGTACGAGCCTTACGGGTGTACCTGGCGGCTACTGCTTCTATTCGGAAGTCTGACTCGCTGTTTGTTTGTATCTGTCTCTGGTCCAACACAGGGCCAAGCGGTATCGTCTGCCACCATTTCTAGGTGGATCAGACAGACTGTTATACAGGCCTATGCCCTTAAGGGGCGGGAGCCTCCCTTTCCGGTCACGGCGCATTCCACCAGGGCAATTGGTGTTTCCTGGGCTTTCCGACATCAAGCGTCAGTTGCACAAGTGTGCAAGGCGGCGACCTGGTCGTCCGTTCATACCTTTTCTAAGTTCTATGAGGTTGATGTGGCTGCATCTTCGGATGCTTCCTTCGGCCGCAAAGTGTTAGAGGCCGCTGTTTAATATTGCAACTCCTCCGTTGAGGAGCTCTGCTTGTTTGGAGTCAAGTTTTTAGTTTTTTCCTTTACTACTGCTCCCACCCTTCTGATACTGCTTTGGGACGTCCCACACGTAATCAGTTATTAGAGCTGTATCAGTCCATGGACGATAAGAGAAAATAGGATTTTTGTACTCACCGTAAAATCCGTTTCTCTGAGGTCAATGGACTGACACAGCACCCACCCTTCTTTTAAGGTTTGTACTGCTTTGTTACGAACTGAGGCTGCTGGCTGCAGGTAGGAGGGTTAGGTCTGGAGGGACCGCCCCCCTGGGCGGGGCTGTTCAGCTCTGGTTTGTTCTAGAATGTATGTTTCTAACATTCTGCCTAGATCTTCTCCTGCGAGCAGGGACATATAACCACGTGTTTCAGTATTAGAGCTGTGTCAGTCCATGGACGTCAGAGAAACAGATTTTACGGTGAGTACAAAAATCCAATTTTTTCAGCGTTTTTTTCCTGTACGCTTGCGGGGCGGGCGGTCTTTTAAAAATCCGCCCCCAACATGTACAAATCCAAACCTCACAGACGAACCATCATTTAAAAATCCACCCCCCAACATGTACAAATCCGCTCCCTCACCGACATGAACACGCCTCGGCAGGGCGAGGCACAATCTGACAAACATTTCTTCTATTGGCTATTGTGCGCAGGCACTGCCTCGGCGTCGCAACAGCTGATCATAAAAGCAGCCATTGTGCTGTTCCGTACGACGCATGCGCAGTACATCCCAGTCACTATCCGTTCAATAACACTGTTTACTGTTTTTCTTTTTTTTACATTCAGCTGTCAGTGGGGAAGCTGATGACTCATCTGTTGATAAGGATGTAGCAACTGGCTTCCCAGCCCGCTCCTTAACCAGCTATTCGCTGGTGGTTAAGAATGCCCCAGCGGCCCCAGTCCTGAATGGTGTAGCTACTAAAAACACTGCTAAACGCCGGCACAAAAAAGCTTAAGCATTAGCATTTTTTGTTCAGCATTTTTAGCTTCCCTAGTATGCATGAGGACTAAAGGTAACTTTTTTTTTTTTTTTTTTGTTTTTTTCCCATTTTGGATAGAGTAAGGCAGAGATTTTGGAGATTTCCCTTCCTTTCCCTCCCCATAGCCAAAACAGAAAGTGGGAGAAAATCTCCCTGAAGTGAGGGAATCCTTGGTTTTCACCAGTCCCCCTAGAATTTATCTCCCCATTGGAAAATGTTCCTATATTCCTGTTCTGGTGGAGGGAAAAAAAGCATTGCGATTTTTTTTTTTTTCACTTTTATGACAGCCACCAGGACCAATAGAAAGGATGAATCTCCCTAACGAGGACAGTAAACATAACCTGACAGATGTTCTAATCCCTCTCTACTCTATGCAAAATAAAAAAAAATAAACTGTTTGCCTTAGTTATACTTTATTGCTATCGCTAACAAGCCCCATATGTGAAAGTAGGAGTGGGTGACAGGTTCTCTGTATGCAGACAGTGTTTTTTTTAGACTACCATGTCACCTCTGTCTACCACTGCAGCTAATCAAGCCCAGCTTATGCTTGATTAGTTGATTCCCTGGCTACTGTGGCCAGCTCTGAACCTGCAAGTGAGGTAATGCTGGTTGCTTCTGAGTTCACTAGCCATTGAAGAGATTGGGGGCAATGTCAAATTCTCTACAGCCGCTTGGATCACTCCATTGTGGGTGGGGGGGGGGGGGTGGGGAGTACCAAGTTTACGATTGCAGCTGGAGCCGTGAGCTTGTTTTGACCACTTAGATTTCAGACCAATTAAACCAGCATTGGCAGGCTGTGGAAACTGACTTTTGGTTCCCTGCATACATTTTTTTTTCAGATACATTTTAATCAAGTTTGCTATAATTCTTTTGCATGTTTGTTTTCCAGGGATACCTCAAATAAAATGATCACAGCCAAGTAATGTTTCCTAGCTTTATTGCTGAAAAGAAGTGAGAAAACACACATCTATATGCATCTATCCACCATTTGTGAGGTTTAGCTGTTTTCACATACGTTCTTGCTGGCGGGGAGGGGGGGGGGGGGGTTGGTGTATTTTTTTTATTGTATACCATTTTAAAAAATTCAACAATGACAGCCTGGCCTGCTTAGTTCTCTCAATACAGGTCCTTCAAAGCAGACTTGTTCCAAAGTTATACATTGTAAACTTGGATACAGTAATAGGCAATTCAAACTGTCTGTCTGCCGTTTTTTATTTTTGCTCCAAGTGACCCAGGATCCCCAAAGCTACACTGCTCACATATGTAAATGACTTCAGAATGAACAGGAATTCATTTTACAGCACCTCCTTTTTGCAATATTGAGGGACAGGAGAGTGATGACCATGGTTTTATATAAAAAAAAACTTGATTTAAGATTCAAATCGAGATTTATTTATTTTTTTGATGGACGCCGCGCCGGTCCTGAGGAGCTGCGGGCAGGAGTTTTTAGGCAAGTCCGCGGACTAGGTCGAAGCCGCGGCCTCGCCTAAAAACTCCTGCCCGCAGCTCCTCAGGACCGGCGCGGTGTCAGCACCAGTCTTGGGGAAAAAGAATCTAAAATTGATTTTTTGGCAAAAATGAATCGATTTGACCTACCAACTCGATTTTTTTTAATCTAATCGATTTTTTTCCCAGCCCTACCCAGTACTAACCACTTAGCCATTGTGCTGCCATGTGGACACTTAAAGGGGTTGTAAACCCTTAGGGTTTTTCACCTTAATGCATTATGGTTAAAAACCTTCTGTAGTGCAGCAGTCCCCCAGAGCCCCGCTTTTACTTGCCTGAACACGATGGGGGACAAGCACAGCAGCTTCAGCCGTTGTCTTGGGTCCTCGGGCCGAGTCCTGCTGTTTCAATGGACGCAGCAGCAGGACTCGGGAGTGCACACGTGCCCCCATAGACTGCGGCTCTCCGTGAGAGCACCCAAGAGGAGGAGGAGTCGGGAGCACTGCTGAGGGACCCCAGAAGAGGAGGCTCGGGGGGCCACTCTGTGCAAAACCCTTGTAGTATAAAAGTATAACGTTTGTTATTTTTAAAAACATTTAAACTAGGGCTGTTACTGATTTAAAATTTTCGTGTTCGATTAATAGATTTTTTTTTAACCACTTAAGCCCCGGACCATTTTGTAGCTAAAGGACCAGAGGTGTTTTCAGAATTTGTCACTGCGCTGCTTTAACTGTAAATTGTGCGGACATGCAATGTTGTACCCAAACGAAATTTGCGTCCTTTTCTTCCCACAAATAGAGCTTTCTTTTAATGGTATTTGATTGCCTCTGCGATTTTTTATTTTTTGCGATATAAACGGAAAAAGACCGAAAATGTTGAAAAAAAAAATGATATTTTCTACTTTTTGTAATAAGAAAAATCGAATAAACTCAATTTTAGTCATACATTTAGGCCAAAATGTATTCAGCCACATGTCTTTAGTAAAAAAATGTCAATAAGCGTATATTTATTGGTTGGTCAAAAGTTATAGCGTTTAAAAACTAGGGTACATTTTCTGGAATTTACACAGCTTTAAATTTATGACTGCCTATCTCATTGCTTGAGGTGCTAAAATGGCAGGGCAGTACAAAACCCCCCAAATGACCCCATTTTAGAAAGTAGACACCCCAAGGAAATTGCTGAGAGGCATGTTGAGCCCATTGAATATTTTATTTTTTTGTCCCAAGTGATTTGAATAATGACAAAAAAAATAAAAAATTACAAAAAGTTGTCACTAAATGATATATTGCTCACACATGCCATGGTTATATGTGGAATTGCACCCCAAAATACATTCTGCTGCTTCTCCTGAGTACGGGGATACCACATGTGTGGGACTTTTTAGGAGCCTAGCCACGTACGGGACCCCGGAAACCAAGCACCGCCTTCAGGATTTCTAAGGGCGCAAATTTTTTACTTCACTCCTCGCTACCTATCACAGTTTTGAAGGCCATAAAATGCCAAAATAGCACAAAACCCCCCCAAATGACCCCATTTTAGAAAGACACCCCAAGGAAATTGCTGAGAGGCCTGTTGAGCCCATTGAATATATTTTGTTTTTGTCCCAAGTGATTGATTAATGACAAAAAAAAAAATTACAAAAAGTTGTCACTAAATGATATATTGCTCACACATGCCATGGTTATATGTGGAATTGCACCCCAAAATAAATTTTGCTGCTTCTCCTGAGTACGGGGATACCACATGTGTGGGACTTTTTAGGAGCCTAGCCGCGTACGGGACCCCGAAAACCAATCACCGCCTTCAGGATTTCTAGGCACAAATTTTTGATTTGACTCCTCACTACCTATCACAGTTTCGAAGGCCATAAAATGCCAAAATAGCACAAAACCCCCCCAAATGACCCCATTTTGGAAAGTAGACACCCCAAGCTGTTTGCTGAGAGGCATGGTGAGTATTTTACAGCTCTCATTTGTTTTTGAAAATGAAGAAAGAACATTTTTTATTTTTTTTTCAATTTTCAAAACTTTGTGACAAAAAGCGAGATCTGCAAAATACTCACAATACCTCTCAGCAAATAGCTTGGGGTGTCTACTTTCCAAAATGGGGTCATTTGGGGGGGTTTGTGCCATCTGGGCATTCCATGGCCTCCGAAACTGTGATAGGCAGTGAGAAGTGAAATCAAAAATTTACACCCTTAGAAAGCCTGAAGGCGGTGCTTGGTTTTTGGGGTCCCGTACGCGGCTAGGCTCCCAAAAAGTCTCACACATGTGGTATCCCCGTACTCAGGAGAAGCAACAGAATGTATTTTGGGGTGTAATTCCACATATTCCCATGGCATGTTTGAGCAATATATCATTTAGTGACAACTTTGTGCAAAAAAAAAAAAAAAAAAAATTGTCTTTTCCGCAACTTGTGTCAACATATAAAATATTCCATGGACTCGACATGCCTCTCAGTATATAACTTGGGGTGTCTACTTTCCAAAATGGGGTCATTTGGGGGGGGTTTTGAACTGTTCTGGCATTTTATACACAACATTAGGAAGCTTACATCCACTCTTCTAACCACTTGAAGACAAAGCCCTTTTTGACACTTTTTGTTTACATGAAAACATATTTTTTTTTGCAAGAAAATTATGTTGAACCCCCAAACATTATATATATTTTTAAAGCAAAGGCCCTACAGAATAAAATGGTGGGTGTTGCATTTTTTTTTTCTACACAGTATTTGCGCAGCGATTTTTCAAACGCATTTTTTGGGGAAAAAATACACTTTTTTTTAATTTTAATGCACTAAAACACACTATATTGCCCAAATGTTTGATGAAATAAAGATGATCTTAGGCCGAGTACATAGATACCAAACACGACATGCTTTAAAATTTCGCACAAACGCGCATTGGCGACAAACTACATACATTTTTAAAAGCCTTTTACAGGTTACCCCGTTAGATTTACAGAGGAGGTCTACTGCTAAAATTACTGCCCTCGATCTGACCTTCGCGGTGATACCTTACATGCATGGTGCAATTGCTGTTTACATATGACGCCAGACCGACGCTTGCGTTCGCCATTGGGCAAGAGCAGGGCAGGACAGGGGTGTTTTTTTTATTTTTTGTTTTTTTATTATTAATTTTGCTTTTTTATTTTATTTTTAAACTGTTGCTTCCATATTTTTTGTTTTTTTATTGTTATCTCAGGGAATGTAAATATCCCCTATGATAGCTATAGGTAATGACAGGTACTCTTTTTTTGAAAAAACTGGGGTCTATTGGACCCTAGATCTTTCCTCTGCCCTCAAAGCATCTGACCACACCAAGATCGGTGTGATAAAATGCTTTCCCAATTTCCCAATGGCGCTTTTTATATCCGGGGGGGGGGGGACATTCCCTCCCACTGCTTGTAAAAGCAGTCCAGAGGCTAATTAGCCACTAGGATTGCTTTTACATGAAAGCCGGCCGCTGGCTGAAAAGAATGATACCTAAACCCGCAGGCATCATTCTGGTATAAACATTCAAAGTCCAGCAACATACCAGTACGTTGCTGGTCCTTGTTGGACATGTATTGTCATCTTTTTTTTCATGCAGCCTGTTGGCTGAACGAAAAAAAAAGATTGATCGGTGGGTATGCCCACCATTAGAATACCGCCCTTCATCCACCCACTTCTAATGATGGGCATACATGCACCATTTATATATGCCGAAGCATGGGGGCATCTTCCCGCAAAAGTTATGCCGCGTACACATGGTCAGACTTTTCCACGGGCAAGCCTCCGTCAGAATTTCGACTGTATGTACGCGGCATTAGGAGCAAAATCGCTCCTCCGCTCCTGCTGCCCCAATGCTTCGGCATATATGCTTTTTTTTAACTGTGGTGGCGAAATCACCTCCTACAGCACTGGAGTTGCAGGGATCAGGCCTGTCTCTGCGAACGCTGCAGTTATGTGTGTTGTGTTTTGTAAGTGACAGTGATCGATCGATACTGCACTTGGGTGGCCTGGGCTGGACGGAGGGGCAAAACGCAGGTGCTAGCAGGTATCTGGGCTGATCCCGCTAACACTGCGTTTTTGGGAACCCTAAACTGCTGGGGACGCTAGTATAGATCTGATCAGATCAGATATTGATCTGTTCAGATACTATACCACTAAGGGGGGTGTATGCTTCACGCGTGGGTGTTAGCGTTACTGGCACTAACCTGACGCTGCCTGGGGTGTGACGCAGACCCTCTGACGCTAAAACCTAATTGATATCACCCGCCGGGCGATCAGGGGGTTAAACCGTTATTGGGTTATATACGGCGGGTGCCCTGACACTATAAAAAGCAAACTAACTAACCAGCGTCACCCGTAACACTTATATGATGATCACTGGTGAAAGGGTTAACTAGGGGCAATTAGGGGGTTAAAACCTTTATTAGGTAATATATGGGGGTACCCGACGCTATATAAAAACCTGACGGCGAACCTAAAAAAGAATTACTGGCTACCGATCTGCATCACCGACACTAAGACAACGATCATAAAAACGATCGCTTGGCGACAGTGGTGATAGGGGGTGAAAGGGTTACCTGCGGGGCGATCAGGGGGTTAAACCTTTATTAGATAATATATGGGGGTACCTGACGCTATAAAAACCTGCGGCGAACCTAAAAAAAAATTACTGGCTACCGATCTGCATCACCGACGCTAAGACAGCGATCAGAAAAATGATCGCTTAGCGACGGCGGTGCTAGGGGGTGAAAGGGTTATCTGGGGGGTGATCAGGGGGTTAAACCTTTATTAGGGGGGGTTAGGGGGCTACACTGGACCTAAAACTGAATGTACTGACACTTTTACAGTCACAAATGTCACTGATTGCAGTGATCACTAAATAAATGGTCACTGCAATCAGTGACACTGTGACTGGGGGGTGATCTGGGGGGTTGTCTGGGGGGGTGATCAGGGGGTTAAACCTTTATTAGGGGGGGTTAGGGGGCTACACTGGACCTAAAACTGAATGTACTGACACTTTTACAGTCACAAATGTCACTGATTGCAGTGATCACTAAATAAATGGTCACTGCAATCAGTGACACTGTGACTGGGGGGTTGTCTTGGGGGTGATCAGGGGGTTAAACCTTTATTAGGGGGGGTTAGGGGGCTACACTGGACCTAAAACTGAATGTACTGACACTTTTACAGTCACAAATGTCACTGATTGCAGTGATCACTAAATAAATGGTCACTGCAATCAGTGACACTGTGACTGGGGGGTGATCTGGGGGGTGATCAGGGGGTTAAACCTTTATTAGGGGGGGTTAGGGGGCTACACTGGACCTAAAACTGAATGTACTGACACTTTTACAGTCACAAATGTCACTGATTGCAGTGATCACTAAATAAATGGTCACTGCAATCAGTGACACTGTGACTGGGGGGTTGTCTTGGGGGTGATCAGGGGGTTAAACCTTTATTAGGGGGGGTTAGGGGGCTACACTGGACCTAAAACTGAATGTACTGACACTTTTACAGTCACAAATGTCACTGATTGCAGTGATCACTAAATAAATGGTCACTGCAATCAGTGACACTGTGACTGGGGGGTTGTCTTGGGGGTGATCAGGGGGTTAAACCTTTATTAGGGGGGGTTAGGGGGCTACACTGGACCTAAAACTGAATGTACTGACACTTTTACAGTCACAAATGTCACTGATTGCAGTGATCACTAAATAAATGGTCACTGCAATCAGTGACACTGTGACTGGGGGGGCGATTTATGTGCCTATGTGTCCTGGTGTCAGTGTAGTGTTGTGTGCACTAACCTGCATCTTCTCCTGTACGGCGCTCGGTATATGTGAGCGCCGCAGGAGAGATGACATCACTTCCTCCCGCCTGTGTAAACAGTACACAGGCAGGGGAAGCTCTCATTCGCCGGGAGCGATCGAGAGGGGGGGGGCCGGAATCGAACGGCCATCCCCTCATGCCGGATCGCTCCCGAAGGTAAAACGACCACCCACTGTAAAGAAGGGGGTCCGATCGGACCCCCCAACTATACAAAGGCAATCACGTATATGTACGTGATTCTGCCTGTCGGTGCCATTCTGCCGACGTATATTTACAGTGGGCGGTCGTTAAGTGGTTAAATCGATTAATCGACTAATTTCGATTAATTATAACGCACATAGATATCCAACTACTTATAGCTGATCTCCTTGCAGGTGGATTCCCAGTGCAGCTACCAACCACTGGAAAAATCGATAGCAGGATACAAAAAACACACAAAGGCAGTGCTCGATGGGAATAGCATTAAAACTTTTATAGTCTTCAAGTAGGTAACAAAATAAATAATGCACTGGAGATAAAATCGATGTAGCTTCACAAACTGTAAAAATGGTGCGAGTAATACCAAACGGTAGCAAAAGCAGTCATTAAAAACATGCATCTAAATATGATGCTGGTATAAAAATGCGTACAACGATACCACTGCTGAATCCAGAGGAGAAGGGGCTAACATCAGTCCGTCGGCATGTAGATGCCCTTGAAGGGAACTATCACAACTCCCAGTGGATGGCTGTAGAATCCCAGGTTGATAGAGGGAAGTGATAGAGGGAAATGTAATAGTCCTTGCGTGTGGCAGATAGTAAGGTCCCGCCGGCATGCAGATATGAAGGCACAGCAAAGGAGCCATTCAGATGGACATGGCAAGCCCAAAGAATTTTGATCGATCAAAGCAATTAATCGAGGAATTAAGTTAATTTCCACAGCCCTAATTTAAACCTTTACAACCCCTTTAATGTCCAACTCCAGGGAAAACTTTAGTTTGCTCCAGCAGTGGACTTTTCCTCTGTGTCCTTGTCATCTGTGTGGGCCCTGCAGTGGTTTTAAAGTGTTTGTAAACGCAGAATGTTTTTTATCTTAATGAATTCTGTGCATCAAGATAAAAAAAACCTGTGTGCAGCAGCCCCCCCTCAGCCCCTCCTTTTATACTTGAGCCCATCTAGATCCAGTGATGTTGCAGCAGTGTCTCGGCTGCCTGGGACTCCCCTCCTCATTGGCTGAGACAGCAGCCCTGCGCCATTGGCTCCTGCTGCTGTCAATCAGTCAGCCAATGAGAGAAAGGGGGTGGGCCACGGGTCAGTGTCTGAATGGACACAGGGAGCTTCGGCTCGGGTGCTCCCATAGCAAGATGCTTGCTGTGGGGGCACTCAACAGGAGGGAGGGGCCAGGAGCACTGGAGAGGGACTCAAGAAGAGGAGGATCCGGGCTTGTCTGTGCAAAATCATTACACAGAGCAGGTAAGTAGAACATGTTTGTTATTTTTAATAAAAAATAAAAGACTTTAGTATCACTTCAAGGACTTTAGAAGCTCTCAGACCACCAGATTAGTGTAAGCTGCTGAAAGAGTGGTAAATGCATCTTTTGTTGTACCAAGACAGGTAGCAGCTGGTTATGCATCAAAGTTGTAAGATAGGTGAAAATGTCTCTGCTACTGCCTGGCACTGACAGTCTTGCTGGCTTGATGCTTTTGCCCGCACACAGAAGCAAGTGGTGTTACCATACAGCTGTACGAAGAGCAAGTGGCCGGAGCTGCTCTGTTGTAGTTCTCTATTTTGCAGTGCATTCTGGGATACCGGAGCCTCCACTGTCTCTCCCCCAATGCCCAGCTAACACTTCATAAATGCTTCACTAAGATGACATAAATGCTATAGGTGCTTTAAAAGTATAGATTTTAATATATGGAAGCAGTTGACAAGCGTTGATGCCTCATGAAAGTGACATGCTTAATTTTTAACACCACGCTATCGCTACTGTGTGGTGCTATTGTAATATTCATGGCAGGCATTGACTGCTCGTTATGAGGCTTTAAAAATGTTGAATAAATGTCGGGAAAAAAAAGAGCGCATTGACACGCATGTGAACAAGACCTTTTGTGCTTCTTTTGTCTTTCAGCATCGGGTTTCAGTTTCTTGAATTTGTCAGTTTGCCACCTGGTCTTCTGTTCTCACGTTCAGTTTTACCAGGTGGACAGTCGGGTCTGAGAGGCTTTGCCTGCTTTTGGGTGTCCTATTTGTTCCAGAATACCATTTTGTGTCCTGCAATGTATGATCAAAGGATTTCCTTTGAGGAAAAAATTACTATGCAGGAAAGGCGTCCCATTAGGTTAAACACTGTAACACAGGTTAGAAAACGTCATCCTAGTTTAATTGCCCTACATGTAGGCTATGAGTAGCACCCCCAAAATCTGCCTGAAAAACTCCCAACTGAGCTTATCCGCAACTGCTACAGGGAAGAGAGCACACTGCGCATGCGTGGGCTTTAAACAATGGAAAGCGATGTAACAAATGGCATATCTTGTGGGCAGGATAGGACTGTTCTCTTACAATGGTAGTTTTATAGGCCAGTGGTGTGGTAACTAAACATAAATATATCCCAGACCTGTATGAATTATGGAATGAACACTAAAAGGCATGTGTTTTTATTACAGGGAGGCTGAAGCATACAAAGAGAAGGGGAATGCATTCTATGTCCAGAAGGACTACAATGAGGCCTACAACTACTACACAAAAGCCATAGGTGAGGTTTGATTCCTAAATGATGACACATTTATTCCAACACTAGTCCTAAAGTAGGTTATGTAAATTTCTAGTATGTTAAATCTTTTTGAATGCAGTAAATTACAGAGGGTGTTTGTCACAGTTTTATGTTGGACCAAATCAACCAAACATTTTTATGTTCATTTTTATATAAAGCAGATAATGGTTATTATCACTGTGATGTTTATTTTTTTGTCATCATTGTCCCATTGGGAGAGTTTACTTTTCTTTATTTCTTGTAGGCAGAACAGGAAGTAAGAGGAAATCCCACCAATTTGAGGGTAATATTCTTTTAGGCAGTTGTCACCGAAAGTGTCCCCCATCAGATGATTTCCTCTGAATTACTCTTCTTATGACAGCTCAAAATGTTATGATTTCCCCCCCCCCCCCCCCCCCTTACATTTCCAGTGACAGTGGTCGCCAGTCTGAGCAGAGCGAATATCTCCCCAGTGGAAGCAGTAGACAACAATAAATGCCTGAAAATAGTTCTAACTAGGGCTGAAACAACAAATCAACATAATCAACTATAATCTTTTATGAAAATAATTGTAAATGATTAGCTTAAAAAGCTATACAGAGGGATCAGCGTGTGTACCCTCCACCCGCTGCACTGATCATCCCCGACTGTCCTCCCCCTGGGTCCCCCCTCCGGCTCCCCCGTGTGCTCCTCACTTTGTCCGGGTCCCCCTCCGCCTCCCCCCCCCGCGCGCCTCCTCGCTCTGTCCGCCCTCCCCCGGCGCGCCTCCTCGCTCTGTCCGCCTCCCCCGGCGCGCCTCCTCGCTCTGTCCGCCTCCCCCGGCGCGCCTCCTCGCTCTGTCCGCCTCCCCCCGGCGCGCCTCCTCGCTCTGTCCGCCTCCCCCGGCGCGCCTCCTCGCTCTGTCCGCCTCCCCCGGCGCGCCTCCTCGCTCTGTCCGCCTCCCCCGGCGCGCCTCCTCGCTCTGTCCGCCTCCCCCGGCGCGCCTCCTCGCTCTGTCCGCCTCCCCCCGGCGCGCCTCCTCGCTCTGTCCGCCTCCCCCCCGCGCGCCTCCTCGCTCTGTCCGCCTCCCCCCGCGCGCCTCCTCGCTCTGTCCGCCTCCCCCCGCGCGCCTCCTCGCTCTGTCCGCCTCCCCCCCGCGCGCCTCCCTCGCTCTGTCCGCCTCCCCCCGCGCGCCTCCTCGCTCTGTCCGCCCTCCCCCCCGCGCGCCTCCTCGCTCTGTCCGCCTCCCCCCGCGCGCCTCCTCGCTCTGTCCGCCTCCCCCCGCGCGCCTCCTCGCTCTGTCCCGCCTCCCCCCGCGCGCCTCCTCGCTCTGTCCGCCTCCCCCCGCGCGCCTCCTCGCTCTGTCCCGCCTCCCCCCCCCGCGCCTCCTCGCTCTGTCCGCCTCCCCCCCCGCGCCTCCTCACTCTGTCCGCCTCCCCCCCCCCGCGCCTCTTCGCTCTGTCCCCCTCCCCCCCCCCCCCCCCCCCGCGCCTCTTCGCTCTGTCCCCCTCCCCCCCCCCCGCGCCTCTTTGCTCTGTCCCCCTCCCCCCCCCCGCGCCTCTTTGCTCTGTCCCCCTCCCCCCCCCCCCCCGCGCCTCTTTGCTCTGTCCCCCTCCCCCCCCGCGCCCTCTTTGCTCTGTCCCCCCTCCCCCCCCCCCCCGCGCCTCTTCGCTCTGTCCCCCTCCCCCCCCCCCCCCCCGCGCCTCTTCGCTCTGTCCCCCTCCCCCCCCCCCCCGCCGCCTCTTCGCTCTGTCCCCCCTCCCCCCCCCCCCGCGCCTCTTTGCTCTGTCCCCCTCCCCCCCGCGCCTCTTTGCTCTGTCCCCCTCCCCCCCCCCCCCGCGCCTCTTCGCTCTGTCCCCCTCCCCCCCCCCCCGCGCCTCTTCGCTCTGTCCCCCTCCCCCCCCCCCCGCGCCTCTTCGCTCTGTCCCCCTCCCCCCCCCCGCGCCTCTTCGCTCTGTCCCCCTCCCCCCCCCGCGCCTCTTTGCTCTGTCCCCCTCCCCCCCCCCCCGCGCCTCTTTGCTCTGTCCCCCTCCCCCCCCCGCGCCTCTTTGCTCTGTCCCCCCTCCCCCCCCGCGCCTCTTTGCTCTGTCCCCTCCCCCCCCGCGCCTCTCTTGCTCTGTCCCCCTCCCCCCCCCGCGCCTCTTTGCTCTGTCCCCCTCCCCCCCCCCCCCCCCGCGCCTCTTCGCTCTGTCCCCCTCCCCCCCCCCCCCCGCGCCTCTTCGCTCTGTCCCCTCCCCCCCCCCCCGCTCTTCGCTCTGTCCCCTCCCCCCCGCGCCTCTTCGCTCTGTCCCCCTCCCCCCCCCGCGCCTCTTCGCTCTGTCCCCCTCCCCCCCCCGCGCCTCTTTGCTCTGTCCCCCTCCCCCCCCCCCGCGCCTCTTTGCTCTGTCCCCCTCCCCCCCCCCGCGCCTCTTTGCTCTGTCCCCCTCCCCCCCCCGCGCCTCTTTGCTCTGTCCCCCTCCCCCCCCCGCGCCTCTTTGCTCTGTCCCCCCTCCCCCCCGCGCCTCTTTGCTCTGTCCCCCTCCCCCCCCCCCCGCGCCTCTTTGCTCTGTCCCCCTCCCCCCCCGCGCCTCTTTGCTCTGTCCCCCTCCCCCCCCCCGCGCCTCTTCGCTCTGTCCCCCTCCCCCCCCCCCCCGCGCCTCTTCGCTCTGTCCCCCTCCCCCCCCCCCGCGCCTCTTCGCTCTGTCCCCCTCCCCCCCCCCGCGCCTCTTCGCTCTGTCCCCCTCCCCCCCCGCGCCTCTTTGCTCTGTCCCCCTCCCCCCCCCCGCGCCTCTTTGCTCTGTCCCCCTCCCCCCCCCCGCGCCTCTTTGCTCTGTCCCCCTCCCCCCCCCGCGCCTCTTTGCTCTGTCCCCCTCCCCCCCCCCGCGCCTCTTTGCTCTGTCCCCCTCCCCCCCCCCCCGCGCCTCTTTGCTCTGTCCCCCTCCCCCCCCCCCGCGCCTCTTTGCTCTGTCCCCCTCCCCCCCCCACGCCTCTTTGCTCTGTCCCCCTCCCCCCCCCGCGCCTCTTTGCTCTGTCCCCCTCCCCCCCCCCCGCGCCTCTTTGCTCTGTCCCCCTCCCCCCCCCCGCGCCTCTTTGCTCTGTCCCCCTCCCCCCCCGCGCCTCTTTGCTCTGTCCCCCTCCCCCCCCCGCGCCTCTTTGCTCTGTCCCCCTCCCCCCCCCGCGCCTCTTTGCTCTGTCCCCTCCCCCCCCGCGCCTCTTTGCTCTGTCCCCCTCCCCCCCGCGCCTCTTTGCTCTGTCCCCCTCCCCCCCCCCCGCGCCTCTTTGCTCTGTCCCCCTCCCCCCCCCCCGCGCCTCTTTGCTCTGTCCCCCTCCCCCCCCCCGCGCCTCTTTGCTCTGTCCCCCCTCCCCCCCCCCGCGCCTCTTTGCTCTGTCCCCCTCCCCCCCCCCCGCGCCTCTTTGCTCTGTCCCCCTCCCCCCCCCCCGCGCCTCTTTGCTCTGTCCCCCTCCCCCCCCCGCGCCTCTTTGCTCTGTCCCCCTCCCCCCCCCGCGCCTCTTTGCTCTGTCCCCCTCCCCCCCCCCCGCGCCTCTTTGCTCTGTCCCCCTCCCCCACCCCGCGCCTCTTTGCTCTGTCCCCCTCCCCCCCCCCGCCTCTTTGCTCTGTCCCCCCTCCCCCCCCGCGCCTCTTTGCTCTGTCCCCCTCCCCCCCCCCCCCGCGCCTCTTTGCTCTGTCCCCCTCCCCCCCCCCCGCGCCTCTTTGCTCTGTCCCCCTCCCCCCCCCCCGCGCCTCTTTGCTCTGTCCCCCTCCCCCCCCCCCCGCGCCTCTTTGCTCTGTCCCCCCTCCCCCCCCCCCCGCGCCTCTTTGCTCTGTCCCCCCTCCCCCCCGCGCCTCTTTGCTCTGTCCCCCCTCCCCCCCCCGCGCCTCTTTGCTCTGTCCCCCTCCCCCCCCCGCGCCTCTTTGCTCTGTCCCCCTCCCCCCGCGCCTCTTTGCTCTGTCCCCCCTCCCCCCCCGCGCCTCTTTGCTCTGTCCCCCTCCCCCCCGCGCCTCTTTGCTCTGTCCCCCTCCCCCCCTGCGCCTCTTTGCTCTGTCCCCCTCCCCCCCCCCGCGCCTCTTTGCTCTGTCCCCCCTCCCCCCCGCGCCTCTTTGCTCTGTCCCCCTCCCCCCGCGCCTCCCTCGCTCTGTCCCCCCCCCCCGCACCTCCTCGCTCTGTCCGCCTCCCCCCCCGCACCTCCTCGCTCTGTCCGCCTCCCCCCCCCCGCGCCTCCTCGCTCTGTCCCGCCTCCCCCCCCCCGCGCGCCTCCTCGCTCTGTCCGCCTCCCCCCCCGCGCGCCTCCTCGCTCTGTCCGCCTCCCCCCCCCGCGCGCCTCCTCGCTCTGTCCGCCTGTATGTGTGTGTGTGTGTGTGTGTGTGTATGTATATATATGTATATATATGTATATATATATATATATACGCACACACACAGAATGTGGGGCCGAGCCACAACTCTGGTTGGAGCCGGGGTTTCGCTGCACCAGCCAGCTGGGCAAGAGTAAAGCCTAGCAAATAGTTTCTCAAATCTGTTTAGAATAGATTTCCACTTCTCCAAGGTTGCCTACCCCTGTTCTACAACAGGCTAATGAAGGGGCTCAAGAGCCCCGTATTCTTTACTGTAAACGGTGCTTTGCAAAAGTATTGACCCCCCCCCCCGGCCTTTTTTTCGTGTTTTGTTGCCTCACAACCTGGAATTAACATGTATTGTTTGAGGATTTGCATCATTTGATTTATAGAACATGCCCACAACTTTAAAGATTTTTTTTTTTTTATTGTGAAGCAAACAACAAATAGGACAAAATAACAGAAAAAGTCAATGTGCATAACTATTCACCCCCCTAAAGTCAATACTTTGTAGAGCCACCTTTTGCAGCCATCACCGCTCCAAGTCGCTTTGGATAAGTCTCTATGAGCTTGCCACATCTTACCACTGGGATTTTAGCCATTTCCCTCCTTGCAAAACTGCTCCAGATCCTTCAAGTTGGATGGTTTTGTGCTTGTGAACAGCAATCTTTAAGTTTGACCACAGATTTTCTATTGTGTTGAGGTCTGAGCGTTGACTAGGCCATTCCGACACATTTTACACGTTTCTCCTTAAACCACTCAAGTGTTGCTTTAGCAGTGTGTTTGGGGTCATTGTCCTGCTGGAAGGTGAACCTCCATCCTAGCCTCAAATCACACACAGAATAGTACAGGTTTTGCTCAAGAATATCCCTGTATTTAGCACAATCCATCTTTCCCTCAACTCTGAGCAGTTTCCCAGTCCCGACTGCTGAAAAACATCCCCACAGCATGATGCTGCCACCACCATGTTTCACTGTGGGGATGGTGTTCTTTGGGTGATGGCCACTCT